>CAUDMG010002791.1:457500-550000 GCA_958450375.1 Homarus gammarus
ATTTTCCTGCACGATAGGTGTACTATCCATACCGCACGGATTGTAACGCGGTGATTTGCGGAACAAAGAAATTTGCAAGTTTTAGACTTGCCAAGTAGAGGTTGCGACATGAACCCTATAGGAAACATTTGGGCCAATATTGTGAACGTGTGGGAGCCAGCTGAAGAGAGAAGCAGGGTGCAGCTACAGGAGCAAACACACCGTGAATAGGAGGTGCTTTTTTAGTTTAACAAATTTGTTGACAAACTTAGTTTGCCTATTCTGAGTAATTCAGTCAGGCCTTGACACTGAGGGTGGTATCACTTCTCACTGCTACGCAGGACAGAGGTTCATACACAAAGAAATGCATCATACTCATTAACAGTGTATATAGGTCAGAGTCATGTGGGTGATGTCACTGTTCACTGCCAAGTAGGACAGAGGTTCATACACAAAGAAATACATCATATTCATTAGCAGTATATATAGGTCAGAGTCATGTGGGTGACGTCACTGAAGCGGAAGCCGCAACTGATACACAATCACGTCTCCTCCGGTCCCAACAGGCTGCATGCAGCAAGCAATCGAGAACGAAGGTGGCTGGACTAAAATAGAATCATAAAATAATAATAGTAATATTAATAACAACACTGTAATAATAATGATAATAATAATAATAATAAATACAAAAAAAGATCAAGAGTGAGAAACAATTGAGACCCTGCAATTGTGTGTAAATGAGGCAGAAAGTCAGATCAGCAACCTGGGACTTGGTCACATATGGCAGCAGGGTCTACCATTAGACAACACATTATGCTTCCAATATCTTCCCAGGTGGTAGTACCTCCCTGCTTACTACCTACTGTTGTTTCGAATAGAAAATAATCAAAACAACTTGTTTACGAACAATATAGTACCAAATTATGCCTCGTCATAACATTATTATTATTATTATTATTATTATTATTATTATTATTATTATTATTATTATTATTATTATTGTCTCGTTTAGAATACTTAATTTGTCCTTTTTCTGTGGTATCTATTTTCTTTTACCTAAGAAAATGAGTATAAATTATTTTAAGGGTAGACTAAGCTGAACTTCTCAATCACTTTACGCTTGTTATCTGTTAACACACGAATAAAACTGCTAACACACATTCCATTATTTTAAAGGAAGTAAATATAAGCACGATGTATTTATATAATTATTATTGTTTCAGGGGTTCTTGGGCCTCTCACAGAGTACAAATAGTGAACCTGGGCCGCTTCGTAATCTACCTATACGTTCCTCTTGGTAAGAATTCCATATTTATATGTTGTATGGCTGACTGTGACTTCTTATTCATTGTTGTGTCTAGTTTAATTTGCATCGTTAACTACGCAATCACTTTGAATTGCTGACTTTAAGGAAATATTTGTTTGAAATGTCATTTGTAACGTATGCCGTACGCTACCTACATTGTATAACATCTGGTTTGACTATTTTGTTTCTTTTTTCTGATAAATTATGTAAAAAATGGCCCGCATGGTTTGGTAATTTTTCTTCCGTTTCATCCACAGTATAAAACAACGTTACTGAGGAGCCGGTTATGACGTCTTCCATGGACCCCGAGCAGTGGCCCTTGAGAAAACGGAAGATTCGCATCTCCTTGTCATCACACCAAGACGAGATGGTCGCTAAGTCGCCATGTCTAGAGAAGATGTCACCCGGATCACCATGTCGAGAGAAGATGTCACCCGGATCACCATACCAAGATAAGACGCCACCCACATCACCATACCAAGACATTAAATCACCCGGATCACCATACCAATATAGGATGCCATGTGAGTTACCATACCAAGACAATTTGATAACTGTGTCACCATACCAAGACAGGATGCCACCCGGATCACCATACCAAGACAATATACCACCTAGATCACCATACCAATATAGGATGCCACATGAATTACCATACCAAGACAATATGACAACTGTGTCACCATACCAAGACAGGATGTTATCTGGATCACCATACCATGATAGAGTTCAACGTGAGTCACCATACCAAGACAGGATGTCATGCGGGTCACCATGCCAAGACCATGACATCATTATGGCCCCTAGATCACCATACCAAGACCATGACATCATTATGGCCCCTAGATCACCATACCAAGATCAAATGTCCTCAAGATCACCATACCAAGATCAAATGTCCTCAAGATCACCATACCAAGATCAAATGTCCTCAAGATCACCATACCAAGGCCAAATCTCTTCAAAATCACCATACCACGACCAAATGTCCTCAAGATCACCATACCAAGACCAAATCTCTTCAAAATCACTATACCAAGATCAAATGACCTTAAGATCACCACACCAAGACTTTTCATCGTCCGGGTCACTAAGCGAACATTCTCCAAGGTCCTACGAGAACTCTTCACCCAGGGTCTACGAGAATCCCGCGCCCAAGTCCTACATAACCCTGTCGCCCATGACCTATCAGAGCTCCACTCCTCCGGCAGCGTACCATGACGTGCTACCACAAAAAAGGTCATCAATAGGACCTCTCTCTCCTCCAGATACCTATTACGTCTTGTCACCTCCAAAGAAGTTTGCGGGGACTCCCTCTCCTCCGGTAGGATTCTACGACCTTCCACCACTGCAGAAGCCATCTACAGGAAACCTTCCTTCTGCAAGATGTTACCAGCAACCCCTGAAGAAAACCTTATCCATAACTCCCCCTCTTCCTCATCCTCCTCCTTCCCTGGTAGAGTACTATGAGTTGCCACCGCTGAAAAGGTTGTCGACGGTAGGACCCTACGAAAAACAAATTGTTTCCAACCCCTGGTCGACAAAAGGAGAGGGTTCATACTATGTTCCTAACGAACCCTTTCAATATGAGAGACAGCCGCCTCACGCCCACAAGGATCCTTACTCCCTCGATGTTCACTCCCCGGGAGATGGGCCCCTCGTGATTGACCTGGAAGAGGAGGGAGAGGAGAAGGCGATGGACCTTCGGCTGAAAGCAAGTGAGTCTCTCTCTCTCTCTCTCTCTCTCTCTCTCTCTCTCTCTCTCTCTCTCTCTCTCTGGATTTATTGGGGTTTATTAGATAAGGGAGGTGTAGTTAGTGATGCTGAAGTCAGAGGTTCTTTTAACTGTTACTGTAATCATACCTGTCCTTATATCTATACCTGTGCCTCAACCTGTGACTACAAGTAAACCTTTGTTGTATTAATTCTTGCATCTGCACTTCATCATGCCCCATACTTGTAACTGTACCAGAACTTCTGTTGTTGTTCTTGAATACATTACAAGCATATGACGCATCAACATACTTGAAGTTAATTGGGATAAGTTTATTTTATTTCGATTCAATTTTAAGGTCAGAAAAGTTCAAGATCTATTATAGAAATAAAGTTTAGAAAAGTTGATTACATTTTGGTATGTTTTAGACAGCTTCGGAACTTCCCTCAATTCATAGGATTAAAAGTTTGTACTGTCCTCTTGTCCTGACAGAAATAACACACGACCGGGTACAGAGAACACACGACCGGGTTGAGAGAACACACGACCAGGTACAGAGAACACACGACCAGGTACAGAGAACACACGACCGGGTACAGAGAACACACGTCGAGATACAGAGAACACACGACCAGGTACAGAGAACACACGACCAGGTACAGAGAACACACGACCAGGTTGAGAGAACACACGTCGAGGCCGAGAATTCATCAGACGAAAAAGTTTCCCACGAATCTCTTAAGAAGATCTCAACCAAAAGAAAACGTGGTAAGTGTTTGCCTATAGTTCGAGACTGTATTATATCTCTATATATATAAATCCTATATGACTCTCTTCATAAAGACTTGCATATACTGATGGTAATATACAAGTTTCTGCAAAGATGAGTCATTGTGTTTTTTTTGTTGGTTAATAGTATTTTGTTCTGTCATTATAAACCCGCACTGTCTTTGAACATGCTTAATCAGTGTGAATTTTCTTTGGTAATTTTATGTAGTATTTATGAATCTATCGTTACAGACCGAGGACCAAAGTCATGGGAGTTTCTGATGCGACTCTTGGTTGACGAAACAACTAACCCCACAGTAATCCGGTGGGAGGACGAGGCTGCGGCCACCTTTAGGTTGGTGCAGCCGCAGGTGGTTGCTCGGTTATGGGGGACGCGATCCGGGAAACCTGAACTGACTTACAATAATTTCGCTCGAGCTCTTAGGTGAGTTATCTATTTTTTTTATATGATATGCTAGCTGGCAGTTTTCTTTACTTTATGCGTGTGTGTGTTCTCCTCTCCACAACCTAAGTTATCATAAGGCTACCAATACCTTACCAAACATCTATTTATTATTGTTGTGTTTTTTCTTAAACTTGGACGTGTTATCTCATAAACACGAAAATATACAGAGACAAATTTTAGATGGCAAATTTTAATAAGGGGATTCTCTATGACTGAAATATTTCTTCAAAGGTAGACTTGTTATACTAACAAGTAATGTTACTAAAACACTGTGTCACTTATGGTCTATATTAATGCTTTTCGAGACACAGTACTTCATAAAATAATAATGTTTGTTCAGGTTAGGTTAGATTAGGATGATCTAGTGTTACATCATGGGAGTCCTTATGAATAAACCTAAAAACAACAAAATCTAATGATGAATTAGATTTAACTGTTTTAATTAGGCTATTTCATCGCCATATAAAAAAAACAAAGGATAGAGTAGATTAAGTTTAATTTTTTTGGTACGCAAGTTCATGTTTTATTTACTGAATCAAACTTTCAATCATAAGACAGCACACAAACACCAGCATCAGGAGAAAAAGTTGTGTGTGTAACTCTCGCCCTCCCTGACAGTAACATTGTATAGCATCTCTCCTCTCTGCCACAGGTACCACTATTCTACCAAATACCTGACGAAGGTATCCGAGCGTCAGCTGGTGTACGGGTGTGGCCAGGAGGCTCTCAAGTTCCTTACTATGTTGAAGAACCAGGAATGTTGATGCCTTCCTTAAGTTATCGTAGTGAAAGGTGATTGAACTGAAGAACCAGACGCGAGTTGATCTGACGCGAGTTGATCTGACATAAACTGATCTGAGGCAAGTTGATTTGACTCCATTTGTAAGGTCATACACCAGACGCCTTTGTGTTCTGAATGGTCGTGTTGATTCCTGAGATGAAGCAGGTGTGTGTGTATGTGTGTGTATGTGTGTGTGTGTGTATGTGTGGTGAAGAACTGAATCCGAAGCTAAAGAAACTGATGCGACCTGAACTAACACCTTTAGCACAAGATGAAGAATCAACGCGTTAAGTGAGGGGAAATAGACGTCAGCTGAAGACCTACACACACCCCGGAGGACCAAGCAAGTTAGTGCTACTTATGATAATACATTACTGAAAAAATGCATCTTGTTGAAATGTTCCTAGATGTTCTACAATAACTTGGCCATGCCTTATCGAAGAACCTAATGAACTGTTCTGCAAATTCTTTTAAGTGCCCAAAATCTTAGTGGCGTCTGTCTTTGGTACTTTTGATATATTGTGTGTGTGTTTATGTGTGTACACCATTGTCACTGGTTATACAGATGCATTATCTTCGACAGTGAAAGTAACGCTTCAGAAAGTCACGTCAGTTCACTCCGCAAACAAAACCATTCGAATCTGGAGAAAAAAATTACAAAAAAGAATAACTAAACATCTAAACGTATCAAGAGTGTTTGGATATTGTTTAATATTGAAATCAAGTTTGAAGAATAATTCAGTGCAGGAAGTGATAAGTGAACACGAACTGGTACTAGTTATTGTGTTGTCATCGTGACGTCGTGAGTGTAAACATTCCCATGATGTAATTATTGTAAGTTCATCCCATCAACATGTAAATCATTCATCATTATGCATTGTATATTTCAACTACTGAAGCAGCTTAATCAATCAGTGTACCGTCCTCATGTCCTCTATGGTTTTGTATCTCTCTGAGGACACAGTTTTTAATTTCATTCATCCATTCTAGTCTCTGCCTTCCTCTGGCCCTCCTACCCTCAACTTTGTCACATTAATATTTCTGTTATTACCTCCCTCATCCCTAATTATGTTGCCAAAGTATCCCATTTGTCTTTTTTCTGTACATTTAAAGTATTTCTTTTGAAGTTTTTGCTGATCTTAGTACTTCTTCATTTGTTTTCCCGTCAGTGTAGCTTATTCTTAGCATTTTCCTATAACTTCACATTTCAAAGCCCTCAAACCTCTTTTTGGTGTCTCCTGAAAGTATCCACTGATCTGACCCATACAATAGTCCTTTAAACCAAGTAAAGTCTTTCATCAGCCTTTTTCCAAAATTTTTATGTAAGTCTCACTTCGTTTTCTCATATTTCTTCATCTATCTATTCTCTCTAAGACTTTATTTGCCATCCACTCACCTTTAGCCTCGTTCCTCCTATGTCCTATAAGTTTTCCCCAGTCTCTAACATTACTTCTTTATACTTATTAAATTGTTGCCCTTGTTCTTGTTCATCAAAGTTTCCCTCAAGCAATACTGACATTCTATATTCGGTTTCCATTTCATATTCTATCCCTGCCTCTGTCTTGGGTTCACCTTAAACCTATTTAATTTTGTTCACAGTTTAGCCTCACTAAACTCTTTACTGGGACGTAATCTGACCCACAATCTGCCCCTGGATAAGTCTTGGTTCGTGTTATTGAATTACTGAATCTTTCCTGAATTAAAATGTAATCTATTTGAGTCCTGGCTGTGTTGTTTTTACATCCTGGGGTGAGACCCATGTACTGTATAGTGATGCCGAGGGTGTTGTTCAAACTATGTATTTGTATTTATCATCTTGTTTTCCTTACATAAGTCAATTAGTATTTCTCTTCTCTCATTTCTATTACCCAACCCCTGTGAAGCAGCTATAGTTATGTTATCACTTCCTTCTTTTGATAATTAGTAAGAAAGAAAATGCTTACCAGTGAGCCGTCTATCACAGAAAACTTAGCAGAGAGATTTAACAAATTCATTCTATTTGAGGATTGACTTATTACTGTACATTTTATAATAGGTTTACTTATTTATAAAATTTTGATGTATAACAGGATTTTTGTACACCACCTTTATATAATAAGGAGTATATTATTTATATTACAAGTGACGTTCTGAACTTGACGTGTAGGGATATACTAAATTAAATGGAATTGAATCTGACATATAGTTAATCGTCTTACTTTATCAACACAAGTATGTACTCCACTAGAATGTATTAGAATTCTATAAAAGACACAACATTCCACCTTAGCTCTGGCGGTAGTTGGCATTCCTTGGTGGTATCAGATGATGGATGTTGATTGAAAAGCCGTTTATTTTACCGGCGACATGAACTAACTTAACCAAACCTAACAATATTTCCTCCTAGCATCCACCTCAAGTGAAGTTCGGGTCTTTTACTTTAGATAAAAATTAATAATTTTTCGAGCGTCATCTGTATTCATTATCAAGGTATATAATGAATGCATGCCTTACCCTGAGTAACATTATATTTTTATTAAGGATCTAATTTTTGTGTTTTGTTTCAGTAAGCAATATAAATCCCTTTTTTGCATCTTACGAGCAAAATTCATCTTATTTATGAATCTTAACCAAGAGTTGGATAGCATATCTCTTACCGTCTTCCCTCGTAAGATCTAGAACTCTGATTCTTAAAAAAAAAAAAAATATTACTCATTAATTTCTACTCAAAAAGGAATAAACTGAAGATTTCGAATTTCAGTAGAGTCTCTGTGCACTTTTGACGGCACTCCGGCCGTAATTCTTGCACGGTAGGAAAAGTGAGACTGAGAGGCGTTGTCATATGTCCAGCTGCAATATATATTAGAAGTGCGGACTACTACGAGCTTGGGTGAGTTACTAACACACTCTTATCCTCTTTATTATATACAGAAATAATATAGAAATTTCCATTGGGTATAAAGTTGTTGTTCTAAAATTATTTAACGCTAATCACCTTTAATAATAAGACAATGATATAATTTTACGGATCACCTCAAGATTAGACACTTAATCTAACCTAACCCCCCAGGTAATGCAAAGGTGTTTAATCTTCAGGTGAAATAATCAAGTGATCACATTTTACTTCAGGTATGCAGCCATGAAAATAATACAAACTTTGATACATAAAATCATTAAAAGGAAACATTTACTTTTTTTCTTAGAGATACTGAAGGAGCCATTATTCAGCTATGAATTACATTGTACACATCACAACAGTCACCCAGTTTATCATAGTTATACATTGAGTTTTAAAGAATACGAGAATACCTTTTAAAAACAATGTGGGAACCAGTTTATAGATGGAAAACGGGGAAAGAAAAAGATACCTTCCCAGCCAAAGAAAACATTAACAATAAAAAGAAATAGTGAAGAACTTTTAAAACAAAGAAACTAAATAACAACTTAGAAAAATAACAAAGCAAATATAACCAGGGAATTAAAAGACAACGAAAAAATTCCCAATAAAATCAAACACAATTCGATGATGTTATACTATAATTACTACACTTCTACAGCTATACTAGGATCCTTAGGTAGGTATTCAAGGTTCACAACACACTAGTCATGGGTAATTAACATGAGTTCAAACATGAATGAATTCGATTTACTGTACAGTGTATGACATGCAACGAGACACCCAGAATATTATTAGGTGCCAAAAAATGCCAAGTCTCCGTGATTTGTTTTTTTCTTATTTTGGTAATTCAATGATGTTATTTATTACATGATGTGAAGATACAAATTAAGTTTATTCCTGTCTACCTAAACCCAGACGTGTCACTGTTTAATAACGGTGGAAAATAATATATATATGACAACTGATTATAAATTTAAGTCATTTTTTTATGTAATTTTATAAATGTGCAATATTTCTGTGTATTTGTTTAATTTTTAAGTGTTTTTTTTTTATCTTTAATTTCAGTGGCATTTTGAAGTTATTTTATTATGTCAATGAACTGTGATTTAAGCCTGGTGTTTTATTCTCATTTTCTTGGTTTGATTTATTTGTGTTTTGTACAGTGTGTGGAGAGAGAGAGAGAGACGTGTCTTCCTCACTCCATCCCGCCTACTACACAGTTTAATTCATATTAGTTTGTCTTTTTTTATGGACAGACTTTATGTGTACGTGTAGTAATCACTTTTTAGGATCCAATGAGCACAACATTTCGTTCCGCTTTCCTATCTTTCGTATATAGTTTTTGGATAAAGGCAATGAGGGTTAAGGAATGAGAGGAAGGCAAAAATAAAGGCTGTATTTCGCGTTTGATTACTCGGACATTTTAGTGATCGTCTCGCGCAACAGATGGAAGCACCATCGTTCATCTTTTACGGCATACCCCTGAGAAAACCTTTATTGTTAAATATAAAAATTATATTTTGTTTTTAGTAAACAAGAACTAAAGATATGTTATCCATGAATAAAATGTTTGTAGGGTGAAATATTTGAATGTATAAATATTTCGATATGTGATCCCCTTCAACATTCAGTCTTCCCAAAGGAGCAACAGATGTTAGTGTAATGAGGAAAATAAACGGCATTGTTGCGTTTTGAACCACATTATTATTATCTTATGCACCATTCATGTGAGGTAAGGTTAGGGCCTAACCCTACCTACCACTCGGACAAGGTTAGGTTTAGTTAGTAAATTACGTGGTCGAGAAATAGTTCCATAGCAATTAGACTGGTGGGGAGGCAGCCCCAGTGAGTTAGCTTTTTTAGAAAGGTGTAGGATCACGATTTACGCCAGAAATGGGTATTATTAGAGAATTTGCTCATACTGAAGGCAGTATAGGGGTATAGGCGAGGCATAGGGTCAGGGGTTTTAAACCATCTACCCCTGAGCCGTTTTCTAATTTAGTACCTTTCTCACGCTCTAGGTGGCGGGGTTTACCCGGGGTTAAATTCGTACCTTCTTCTCATTCTTTAACCCTCATTGGATAAACGTAGACGCTATCCCGTCTTAGTATAATCTTTGGGCACTGCAGTCACCCTCCGTCACTCCAAGCATCCAACACAACAGTGCACACAGTACTGTAGTCCCACTGTTTAATACGCATTTTTACAGGTAAGTTTATTGTTTCCATTAATATTTAGCATAAGAATATTTATATTAAAATTACATTCGTTGAATTAACTAGATTATGAATTCTGCAAACATCTTGGAGGGCATTACTCAGTTCATACTTGGAGCTGGCAGACGCCCGCCTCACAGCTCAGGGTTGAGGAATCCACACTTCGTAAAATTGTTAGGGCAAACTTTTTCTAGGTGAGAATTGTAAACTCTTGGAACAATCTGCACAATGTTGTGACGGCGATCGAGACCGTACTTGACCAACACTGGCGCGGTACTTGCTAACAGTGTGAAACAGACGTGAACGACCGGCCAGTGACCCGATCACTAGCAAAGAAAAAGTAAAAAAAAAAGTACCACCATCTGAGGTGTTACTCGCTTTGACGGTTTTGTTGGCATGGCCTACCAGAACCCAGGCCTGAGTTGATTAGGCTAATATTAATACTTGTACAGTATACGGCACATACTCATCCCTAAGAGAGGCATGTGGAATGTTGTGAAGACACACACGATGTTGTTATTATGTATCACTCCGCCTCAACAACCAAGGTTAAAACTTTAAACTTGTTCTTCCAAGTTCGTCAGTACAACCGTCATCACTAAACCAAAATGAAAGAGAAATGCGATGTATGTGTTGTTGAGGTTATAATGTATTAGTGCGCTACAGAAACAGAAGTATTGAAGCGCTCTTGATGTTATCAGTTATAATGTATTACTGTACTACAGAAACAGAAGTAGTAGTGTGTGTGTGTTGGTGTGTGTGTAATAATGATAATAATAATAATAAACGGTTTACAGTATTAATAGAGTTGCAGCCGGTGGCTGAAAATATACAAGCTTACATGTGATTTAGACATAATAATATATATTCAATACATTTACAGGGCTGTACAGCACATAAATCAGGAGTTGTTTATTATTTTAACAATAGATGGGATGGTACTATTCTTATATCTATCAGTGTGGGCTCTTATGGGCTGAATTTTGTTGTAGTGGCGGACTGCGCGAGGTGGGCGGGGGACTGCCGGTGGCAGTAGGTGGCGATGACGAGGATGGTGCAGTAGCCCACTGCCAAATCCTGCTAGTGCGTGGTGGTGGAGGTCACTGAGGGATGGCATTTCCAGGGTGGAGAGAGCGTTGGTGTAGCTGGAGTAGTCTGCGCCGAGCATGATTCTGCAGGCTCTCTTCTGTACCTTCTCCAGCTGACGTTGTTGGGTTGAGTTGAGAGAAGACGACCAGGCTGGTGACGCATACGTTAATTTGGGGAGAATAAATGCGTTGTAGATAGTCCTCAGCTCTGGCGTGGGTGCCCCAAGTGACCTGAGTCGTCGTAGCATGTAGAGTCGGTACGAGGCTGCCTTGATAGTGTTGTTTACATGGGCCTTCCAGTCCAGTTTGTGGTCTATGGTAACACCCAGGAGTTTGGCAGACTGCATTAACTGGAGTGGATGGGCACCCACTGTGACTGCTGGAGCTTGCACTGGAGTGGTGGCGGTATTGATGTGCATGACTGCGGTTTTGGTGTAGTTGATGGTGACCTTGTTCTCCGTAGTCCATGCCTGTAGCCTGCCCAGGGTGCCTTGTAGTGATGTGTAGTCCGGTGTGTGTGTTAGTGAGTGTGTGTGTGTGTGTGTGTGTGGGTGGTGGTGCGTGTGTTATTTTCCTAATGCATTACCATGCATCAACTGACAATACTCCTCCCTGAGTCATATTAATTCTGTAGTTTTGAGATGAAATAATCCACAAGTTAGGGTAAAAAAAATCTGTTTACGTGATAATTATATTTGTTATTATTATTTTTCACAGTAATAAAAGTAATTAGTTGTATAAGTGAAAATAATTATACAATTTTAACATAAATAATGCATAAAGATGTTTGGTATCGCCTATTGACAAAATTATCAAATCACATATTAACAGTTATCACAAAATTTGATGTTTTGCACAATGCAATATTTTGAAGACTTTTAATAAGAAATACATATATTTTTTTTTTAGAATTTGCCCCCAAGGGGGCTAGTTTATTGGGCACCCCCCTTGTCAGCCTGTGCAAGGTGAAGCGTAAAAGCGCTTACAATGCCCAACTGGGAAGCATGCGTAGTTCATGCTTGCCTTTATGACTCATGCATTAAGGGTGTAGAAACCTGAAATATAGAATCTAATACACAGTTTAACATAACTAATACGTTATAAACATAACTATGGAATATTGAATGTGTGTTATAAACGTGTGTACAGAAGGGCGCCTGCCGCCATTTACAATTTTCTGATAAATTTATGTAAATTTTAGGATAGAGAGGAACTTTTAGCCTTCTGGGAAATATCTTAAATTTGGCATTAATTAAGTCTACGAAATAAAATAATATTGTTGAGACGTTGGTGAGCCAGTTACTTACATAGACTCGTCCTGACAAGTCCTGGAGATGCTCAGACATGGATCAAATAAAACTATTGATTGAGAAAAATGGAGAAAGCAAAAACTTCTTCAGGGGCAGATCCAGGAATTTCAAAAGGGGGTGTCCAAGAAGTTATAAATGGGGGAACATGGCGAGCAGAGGGAGCTGCGGGGTTGGGGGGGGGGGGGGGGCGTCCTACCCCCTCCCTCAGAAAAGCTTTTGAAATCTAACCAATACCATGGGCATTTTGAAGCCAGGTGCACTTGATATTAGAAGATATTCTGAGGTCAATAGTAACCACATTTAACTATTCAAAAACGCCTGCGTACAATACTGCATTGAAGAAAAAAGTATTGGAATTTTCTGATGAAAATGAGGGGGTCCGGACCTCCAGGACACCCCCTGGATCCGCCCCCTGACATTAATATTAAAATTACAATAAAATAAGTTACATGAGGTGGTAGAATAATATAATTAATTAATATGCTGTAGAAGTGTGTGAGTGGGTGAGGTTCCGAACAATTTTATGTGAATAAGATTAGTAGTATTTTAATGTTTCATAATAATTTAATTAGAGATTTTTAAAAGCATTTGGTTGGCAGATCAGACAATGTGACGGAAATTTGGGAGTTGCAATAACTAAAAAATACACAAAGATATTCAACGTGGATAAGAGACTGCTGCTGGATCATTGCGTCATTGCGATTTGATTAAAGAAAAGATCACATGAATATACCTAAACATTTTATTATTGTGACATTACCTTTAATTTGTGGTCATTATAACGTTCCATAGAAAATTATTTGTACGCTGGAAATTACCAACTCAATAATTGTTAGTGAATAAAGAAACAAAAGTCGCCTACACATAATAACAATAAAGACACTATATTCTGAGGAACAGGTACGAGGTTTGACTTTAACTTTTGTAAAATTAAAACATTCTTTGAGTGTCGTGCAGTGTTGAGAAAGAACCAAGAACAGGAGCGCTCATCCGAATGGTGGTCTGCAGTGGTTTATGTCTGTATGTATTTGAGATTGGTCTGTGGTTATTTGTGTGACTAAGTTAAATTGCAACAGTTTTTATTACGTTAGCATCGGCTGAAAGATTATATAGTTTGTCTACTCTGTTCGTTGTTTTTCCTTAACATTGTATGACTTGCACTAAAATATTCTTCACTCAAAGAATCTGAGGAATTATATTTAAAAGAAAACGAGAAAAAAGTCGTAATATAAAGGAGTAACTGCACTAATTCTATTAAGTTTGACCTGTAGCCTTTGAGGTGCAGGGTAAGCATCACTCGCCGTTACAGTACTAAAAAGATCCCATCCTAACCTAATTCTGCCATTAGAACAGTAACCCCTTAGAATTAGGATGTTTTGTGACAAGGACCCCACTAGGATTGAGAACTCACTAGGATTTGGACTCGCTATAACGGTTAGGCTGGAACAAGATAGTTTTGTGGCCAATTTAACCTGTGGACGACTTAATAAATATAACATAGAGACAGGTACTAGAGTATTTGGAACTACTTAACTTAACCCTAAATGAAACTTACGTCTTATGTGTACTGAAATGTGTTCTCGTAGGAAAAAAAATCCAAAGAATTAGAAATGAAATGACATAGATAACAGTTAGTAGGTCAATTGTTTATTATTGATATTAAGTGATTATTTTTAATGATAATTTGATATAGTTTTTATACAGGTTAGGTTAGGAGGTGTTAAGTCAAAGTCAGGCAAGATTAAGTGAGGTTAGATTAGGTCAGGTTAGATTAGTAAAGTATAACAGGACTAGTTCACTGTATCCCCATGTTTAAGGATGAAACTGCACCTTGTAGGATGTTAGTAAAAAACACTGTTATTCTATTTGAAATAAACATTATATCACTGACTGCTGTAACATCTTGTACTTTTTAACTTATTTAATGGAAGAGCTATCACAGTACTCTTGTATTTGTGGAGAAAACAATACTTGTCTGTACATGAAGAGTAAAATATATCACTAAATCACTGTATTTGAGGAATATACTAGAGCTATACCATTATATTTCACTGTACCACTGTATCTTTTGATTAAAGTTCAAAACTGTAACTTCGCTGTAACTTGATGTAACACTGTAATCCATGGACTAAAACTGTAACTGTGCACTATTACACTTGTTTGAGAGGAGTGTAGCTATAACACAGTAATGATGCGGTAACGTGTGGGTAATTGAGGACCTGCAGGTAGTTATCACTCACATGTGGTGTTGGCTCGCTCGCAGCTGCTGGAGGTATTTCAGAGCTTTACTTCCCAGGCCATACACCAGCTGCCTCTCTCGGTTGGCTACAAGATTACCTTTCTCGTAGTGATGTCTGTAACGACGAGAAAGAAAACAAATATTCATTCCACTGCCTAGTTGTTGGGGAGGGGGGAGGGAGGAGGAGGGAGTGTATTATGATTGTTGTTGTTGTTGTTAAATACCCACCTCATAGCCCTGGCAAAGTTGTTGTATGACAGATTAGGATTGGCTGTTCGTCCTCCCCAGATTTGTGCGATTAATCTTGGTTGCATTAGACGGAATGTTCCGTCGGTTTCGTTCTCCCACATAACCAATGACGGATTCGAAGTGGGGTTGATTAATAGGCGTACCAGAAACTCCCACACGATAGGACCTCTTGCTGTGGGAGATGAGGAGAAGAAGAAAGAGATTAAATTTCCCTAGTATCATTCCCTTGCTTAACATATTGTAAACAAACGCAGTTAGACCAAATAACTTATAAAATGGATAACGAACCTAATAATAATATCCTAAATAAATATATTTTTTTCCGTAATGATCTTGACGCAATACAAATAACCGAGAAAAAATATAAAACTAGAAAAAATACCCATCTTAATTAAGCAAGTGGAGTATATTTGTATATTATAAAACTTATGAAATTATATGTTTTAAAGACTGTAAACAGTATCTAAGGGTTGTTTAGGTATTGTAAATGGTTCTAAGTCGTATATAAGGGTTGTCTAGGTACTGTTAATGGTTGTAAGCAGTATATAAGGGAGCTCAAAATGGTGGTGGTGGTTGTTGTTGTTGTTTTGCATATACAATTACGTAGGATTACAGGACTCACTTCTTCCGCGCTGCTCCACACGTATGGGATCTAGTGCCCAGGCCCATCCGCCAGCTGCGCCACCAGATCCGCCAGCTGCGCCCCCAGATCCGCCAGCTGCGCCACCATATCCGCCAATTGCGCCACCAGATCCACCAATTGCGCCACCAGATACGCCAATTGCGCCACCAGATCCACCAACTGCGCCACCAGATCTGCCAACTGCGCCACCAGATACGCCAACTGCGCCTGTACACCATCCTTCTAGCCCGCCAAATCCCCCTTCTGCCCCGCCAAATCCCCCTTCTGCCCCGCCAAATCCGCCATCTGCTTCGCCAAATCCGCTGGTTGTGCTTTCAAATCTGCCTTCTGCTCCGCCAAATCCGCCTTCTGTTCCGCTAAATCCACCATCTGCTCTGCCAAATCCACCTTCTGCCCCACCAAATCCGCCCTCTAACTGGCCAAATCCGCCCACTGCCCCGCCCAGTCCATCATCGGCACCTTCGACTCCGTCACCTGCCAAAAAAATTAAATATATATACAAATCTCATGAAAATAACCATAATGATGTTTACTTCTATTTTTATTTATTTATTTATTTATTATTTTTTTTTTTTTTTTGGGGGGGGGGGGGGTTATTCACTTACAGAGAATTGGGAAGGAAAAAGTTAGGGGCGAGCCACGGAGCATGATGCCAAACGTGTGTTAAGGTGGAGGAAATGGTTATCGCCCAAAGCATATTATGGAATTAAACCAAAATTTCTAGAGATGGGATTTGCATGATACTAAATAAGAAAATTGATACGACAATGCAGAGAACCTATCTATCCAAACCAAACCTACCTACCAAACCTGCCTACCAAACCTACCTACCAAACCTACCTAACCAAACCTACCTAACCCGTATCTAACTGCACCCCCCCCCTCCCCCGCCATATAAAGTTGTTTAGCCATTTAAGTTGTGAACGCCCCCGCCCCCCGGACCCCTAACAGGAACTAACCTTCATAACGAGGTCCCGTGTTACACTGAAACAGATAATGTGGGCTGAATGTTAGTTCCTTACCGCATACCTGCAGGTAGTAGGTAGCTACCAAACAGAGATACTACCGCTTGGAAGCATAATGTGTTGTCCATGGTAGACCCTGCTGCCATATATGACCAAGTCCCAGGTTGCTCATCTAACTTTCTGCCTCATTTACACACAATTGCAGGGTCTCAATTGTTTCTCTTACTTTCACAACACAACATACATACTGTATATTGTTTATCACTTTTGATTTATTTTTTCATTTTTGTATTTCTGTATGGTTTATTATTATTATTATTATTATTATTATTATTATTATTATTATTATTATTATTTTTTTTTTTTTTTTTTTATTATTTTTATTATTATTATTATTATTATTTTTATTTTTATTTTTATTTTTATTATTATTATGATTATATTTTCGCCCCCCAGGCCCCGATGTGGGTCAGTGACCTGTGCCCAGGTGGGCTAATCCCCGTAAAAAAACAAAAAAAAACACGCATTATGGACACTTGCGTGGCCTTCCAAGGAGTCCATGAACACATAATAAGTATTTTACACAGTTTTGATCCTCAAGAAGCACAGATGGCTTACGATAACATGATTTTTCCGGTAGACGACACCATAATTGGGTTCAAGGGAAAAGCGTCTAACTCGACTTGTGGAACAACAACTATTGATTTGTATTCTTACGCAATTCCAAATTAAAACGTAAGGTATCCAAACCCCTATTATGGTCTTATTCATTCTCAACCATATGGTGCTGATCCTGTCTTGAACATGTTGACAATATTGGATTCACTCCTTTTTATGTTATGAGCGGACCAGCATGATGGTCGCCGTAGGAGAATTGACACCGTCTTACCTACGGTAAATAATTAAATCCTTCGCCTACAAAACACGTAGAGGCGTTTTGATACTACCATTTGATCAGTTTTATACCGTAATTTCCCTCTTCTGCCATGCCCTGCCTACTACAGGTGATTTATGATCGAAGGGAGGAGTAACACGACAAAAAAAATATTACTTAAAAAGAAAGGAAAAAATTGTCGTATCGTTTTTAATACTTACTATCATTCAAACAAACATCTCTGGAAAAACTAACCATTTGTGTAAGAATCTTCTGATGATAACCGTCACCTTTAATATTACCTCTTAAACAGTCGTTCCTTCTTAATAAAATAAAATATGAATTAGTTATCATATTAGGCATGTTTTAATGTGATTTTATCTTATTTGTATTATAGTGGCATAATATCTTAGTTACCGCGGAAAACCTCGCTGAAAAGAAAATTTTATAGATATTACAGAAAACGGAATAATATGAAGGTGAACTTAAAACATTTCGTCTTTTATAAATATGAAAATAATTACTAAATCTTTGTTTCAGTAGAGGAAAAAGACAGATAAACAGAGACAAAAGGAAAACTGAAGAGAGAATGAGGTTACTGTGTGTTTAATTAACGTCTTGTCTGTACCAACTTTTTTTAAATTATCAGTCACATCAGAACAGGTAAATTGATTGTGTATAAATAATAATAATAAGGCTACTATAGTGTGTTGTCTACAAGATATTTAGGTTAGGTTAGGTTAGGTTAGACTAAAGATATCTTTGTAGACCGGTCGCTACAGTAGCACCAATGTTTCTTAGTATTAAATGTTGAATTATAAAAACTAAGTTTCAGGGTGTTATACAGTGTGACCCTCACTACCAAACACCACAGGTTTACCGGTCCCCAGTTTCCTCCTGTACTAACACTGGATAGAGCTGATAAGTGGCGAAAATTATATATATATATATATATATATATATATATATATATATATATATATATATATACTAATGGGTTGGGATAAAATCAGTAGCTGGAAAAAATTTGATAAGTTGTTGTAGGTCGATTTTTTTAGTTGGGAAATTTTGTTGTAAAGTCCTGATGAGAATAATCAATTTTGGCAACAAGAATGGGATAATCTGTGTAGATTAGGTTAGGTTAGTTTGGTTCGTTTAGCCTGGTTTAAAGAAGGTTTATACGCCCTTCATCAAAAGTGAAATTTTGACAAACTAATGTATAAAATCACTACAAGGGAAAACAAAATTAATTATTATCAATCTTATTTACTCAGTACAATAATATTTTTGAGGCAATATTTACATTACTGTATCTGACCAGGTCCACACATTACATAAACTCAAAACTTAACAAAAATTAACGTATGTAATTCTTTGTGTTTGGTGTCTAAATTACTTGACGATCTTTGTTGTTGAAAGCAGAGAAATGTGCTAAACTTGATTAGTTTTAATAAAGAAATGAAAAGAACCTGATCACTTTAGTAGTTAAAGTGAGACACGGTATTAGGATGATTTTTACATATACAATTAACTCTCGTTAGAATGAAACAAAATTCCTAACTAGAATAATTAATCTTAGTATTATTTATTTCCTCAGCACCCAACAAAATTAAAACATTCTTAGTTGCCAATTACCGATGTTAATAGCGTGCAGATCCCTAGTTAAGGGAATCAAAGGGCAGTCCTGTAGGACGGAATCGTGAAGGAGTTGGCTCCAGGGAAATCCGTCAGGTAGTGGAGAATCCTGCAGGTTATCCCACCAGGAGGGCAGACTGCCTGTAGACGTGGAGGCGTCACCGGTGTCTGTGGTCAACTCACCGGACCCACCTTGTCTGTAGTCTGTGATGAGAGGAGAGTTGAAGAGATAGCTATGTATACAAAGTATTATCTCTTCTAATTTGTTATCGTCGTTGGACTAGTGAATTACTACCCTTGATACGCGATTAAAGACCTTCGTTGTTTTTAATGATGGTCGTCTAGTATCAGAAGTTACTTACTAACTGAAGTGCAGAACACATCTTAACAGCAATAACATGTCCTCGGCTGGCACCAACATTAGGATGATGTTTGTGTGGTCTCTCTTATTATTATTATTATTATTATTATTATTATTATTATTTTATTTTATTTTATTTTATTTTATTGTTTTGTTTTGTTTTGTTTTTTACGAGCATTAACCCACCCAGGCACAGGTCATTTTTAATGTCTCACATCAAGGCCTGGGGGGCGAAAATATAATAATAATAATAATACCAATAATAATAATAATAATAATAATAATAAAATTAATTAAAATAAATAAAAATTATAGTAAAAAAACATTAATACTAATAAAAATTATAAATAATAATAATAATAATAATAATAATAAGCCATAAATAAAAAAATATACAATATAACGAGTGAGAAACAATATATGTATGTTGTGTTGTCAATAGTAAGAGAAACAATTGAGACCCTGCAATTGTGTGTAAGTGAGGCAGAAAGTCAGATCAGCAACCTGGGACTTGGTCAAATGGCAGCAGGGTCTACCATTAGACAACACATTATGCTTCCAATATCTTCCCAGGCGGTAGTACCTCCCTGTTTGGTAGCTACCTGCTACTACTACTATCTACTCTCCCTCTCTTGGTGAAAAACGAGTATCAAAACATTAAAAAGAAAGATCCCTGATACAGTGGGTAAATCCCTCCTAACCTTAGTGACTAACTGCTCTTTTAGGAAAATACGCATCGAGGAGGGGAAAACAAATTCGGCACAGTAGGAAAATACCCACAACCAGGGTTAGATGTGGAGGGGGATTTCTCACTGGCATGGAAGACAATAGGGGAACATTAAATCACCTGGGCGTGGTAGGGTCTTCATGGTCTGTAGCTCTGTGTAGAAGATGTTACCGTATTCAGTGCCCACTATATCGCATATGTCTAAGTGAAGGAAGTTGACCAGCTGCCTCCCAGTAATGTTGCCGAAGGACCAGATGTTAGCGTCGATTTTGTGTTTCGCGCACACATATTCACCCCAGGCCACACAGTCCTAAGACACAGGTGAAAGGAACACAAACTTGTGATATTGTTGAGTGTTGGTGGGAGTAGTAGTAGTAGTTGTAGTTTTGGCAGTAACAGTAGTAGTAGAAAGTAGTATAATTAGATAACTATTAGTAGTAGCAGTGCTATATTCAAAATTATTATAATTGTTATTTGTAGTAGTGGAAACACACACAGCTACACACACACACACACACACACACACACACACACACACACTCACACCAAAACCTTAGCCATGCACATCAATACCGCCACCATTCCAGTGCAAGCTCCAGCAGTCACAGTAGGTGCTCATCCTCTCCAGTTAGTGCAGTCTGCCAAACTCCTGGGTGTTACCATAGACCACAAACTGGACTGGAAGGCCCATGTAAACAACACTATCAAGGCAGCCTCGTACCGACTCTACATGCTACGACGACTCAGGTCAATTGGGGCACCCACGCCAGAGCTGAGGACTATCTACAACGCATTTATTCTCCCCAAATTAACGTATGCGTCACCAGCCTGGTCGTCTTCTCTCAACTCTACCCAACAACGTCAGCTGGAGAAGGTACAGAAGAGAGCCTGCAGAATCATGCTCGGCGCAGACTACTCCGGCTACAACAACGCTCTCTCCACCCTGGAAAAGCTATCCCTCAGTGACCTCCACCACCACGCACTAGCAGGATTTGTCAGTGGACTACTGCACCCTCCTCGTCATCGCCACCTACTGCCACCGGCAGTCCCCCACCCACCTCGCTCAGTCAGCCACTACAACAAAATTCAGCCCATAAGAGCCCGCACTGACAGATATAAGAACAGCACCATCCCATATATTGTTAAAATAATAAACAACTCCTGATTTATGTACTGTACAGCCCTGTAAATGTATTCAACGTATATTATTATGTCTAAATCACATGTAAGTTTGTATATTTTCAGGCACCGGCTACAACTCTATTAATAAACCGTTTATTATTATTATTATTTGCACACACACACACAGCCACACGTGCACACAGCCACAAACACACACACACGCACACACAGCCACACACACACACATACACACACACACACACAGCCACACGCACACACAGCCACACATACAAACACCTGGCTTCAAAATGCCCATGGTATTGGTTAGATTTCAAAAGCTTTTCTGAGGGAGGGGGTAGGACGCCCCCCCCCCCCCAACCCCGCAGCTCCCTCTGCTCGCCATGTTCCCCCATTTATAACTTCTTGGACACCCCCTTTTGAAATTCCTGGATCTGCCCCTGAAGAAGTTTTTGCTTTCTCCATTTTTCTCAATCAATAGTATTATTTGATCCATGTCTGAGCATCTCCAGGACTTGTCAGGACGAGTCTATGTAAGTAACTGGCTCACCAACGTCTCAACAATATTATTTTATTTCGTAGACTTAATTAATGCCAAATTTAAGATATTTCCCAGAAGGCTAAAAGTTCCTCTCTCTCCTAAAATTTACATAAATTTATCAGAAAATTGTAAATGGCGGCAGGCGCCCTTCTGTACACACGTTTATAACACACATTCAATATTCCATAGTTATGTTTATAACGTATTAGTTATGTTAAACTGTGTATTAGATTCTATATTTCAGGTTTCTACACCCTTAATGCATGAGTCATAAAGGCAAGCATGAACTACGCATGCTTCCCAGTTGGGCATTGTAAACGCTTTTACGCTTCACCTTGCACAGGATGACAAGGGGGTGCCCAATAAACTAGCCCCCTTGGGGGCAAATTCTAAAAAAAAAATATATGTATTTCTTATTAAAAGTCTTCAAAATATTGCATTGTGCAAAACATCAAATTTTGTGATAACTGTTAATATGTGATTTGATAATTTTGTCAATAAGCGATACCAAACATCTTTATGCATTATTTATGTTAAAATTGTATAATTATTTTCACTTATACAACTAATTACTTTTATTACTATGAAAAATAATAATAACAAATATAATTATCACGTAAACAGATTTTTTTTACCCTAACTTGTGGATTATTTCATCTCAAAACTACAGAATTAATATGACTCAGGGAGGAGTATTGGCAGTTGATGCATGGTAATGCATTAGGAAAATAACACACGCACCATCACACACACACACACACACACACACACACCGGACTACACATCACTACAAGGCACCCTGGACAGGCTACAGGCATGGACTACGGAGAACAAGGTCACCATCAACTACACCAAAACCGCAGTCATGCACATCAATACCGCCACCACTCCAGTGCAAGCTCCAGCAGTCACAGTGGGTGCCCATCCACTCCAGTTAATGCAGTCTGCCAAACTCCTGGGTGTTACCATAGACCACAAACTGGACTGGAAGGCCCATGTAAACAACACTATCAAGGCAGCCTCGTACCGACTCTACATGCTACGACGACTCAGGTCACTTGGGGCACCCACGCCAGAGCTGAGGGCTATCTACAACGCATTTATTCTCCCCAAATTAACGTATGCGTCACCAGCCTGGTCGTCTTCTCTCAACTCAACCCAACAACGTCAGCTGGAGAAGGTACAGAAGAGAGCCTGCAGAATCATGCTCGGCGCAGACTACTCCAGCTACACCAACGCTCTCTCCACCCTGGAAAAGCTATCCCTCAGTGACCTCCACCACCACGCACTAGCAGGATTTGTCAGTGGACTACTGCACCCTCCTCGTCATCGCCACCTACTGCCACCGGCAGTCCCCCACCCACCTCGCTCAGTCAGCCACTACAACAAAATTCAGCCCATAAGAGCCCGCACTGACAGATATAAGAACAGCACCATCCCATATATTGTTAAAATAATAAACAACTCCTGATTTATGTACTGTACAGCCCTGTAAATGTATTCAACGTATATTATTATGTCTAAATCACATGTAAGTTTGTATATTTTCAGGCACCGGCTACAACTCTATTAATAAACCGTTTATTATTATTATTATTTGCACACACAGCCACACGTGCACACAGCCACAAACACACACACACACACACACGCACACACACACACATACACACACACACACACAGCCACACGCACACACAGCCACACATACAAACACACACACAGCCACACACACACACACACACACACACAGTACTCACCTCGCCACTCCACTCGGCTACGTCCAGGTGGCAGAAGTTTTTCTGATCAGCATTTTCATCCTGACGGCTGCTGCTCATGGCTGTGAGTTGGTCGTCTGTCCAAGCGTAGACTTCTGCTGTCGAAGACCCATAGAAAATGTGGGTGTTGTTATAATAATTGGACATGTTGGTGTGTAATAATAATAATAATAACAATTAACGGTTTATTGAAAGAGCTTGGCAGCCAGAAGGCTGAAAATATACAGTTACATATTTGGGGAATGGGTTACGAATTACAAATAATATACAAGTAACATAAGTGACACAAATAAGACATATAATAACTTAGATGGGGAAAAGCTCAAACTACAGTTCATTTCAACATAGTGACAGTGTTACAGTATTACAAGTTATTGATAATTTTTACAATGGTTGGGACTGGGCTGTTCTTATAGCGATCAGTTCGTGCACGTATGGGCTGGATGCGGTTGTGGTGTCGAACAGTGTGTGTGTGTGTGTGTGTGTGCGTCCTTTCAACACGGGTTTAACCTTATTTTTAGGGCAGCTTAGTTCACTTTATCGTTTTTTGGTGTGTGTGTTTTTTTTTTTCACTTTTAATTCCGCATTTTGCTGTTTTCATCAGTGTCTGTACTGCCTCTTTAGTACTGTTTGCGGCTCGTTGTTATACAGGAAAGCTGACTTTAGTGTGTAACTGTTGTGACTAATAGGCCCTTTATAATTCTCTTTTCCTTGTGTAACTAAACTCCGTCTTCGATTTATTTCACTCTTTCTTGTTATGTCTTCTAAGTTCTCCTGGTGTTTGTAGAGTCCGTCTCTTCTGTATCGATCAGTCACCTATTGAGAGAATTTCATGAAAGTCTTAACGTCTGGCGAAACTTTCTCCGTTCTCACCCCACCTACTGTATATTAGCCTTCTTTGGGTTACGTTTGCCATCACTTATTGTTGTTGTCTTTTACACCAACGCCCTCCCTGTCTTTCTTTTTTTTTAATTGCTATTTTATTGAGTTCTCGTCAGGTTTTTTTTTTTATCATCGTCTATCTGTCGAAGTCTCCGCTCGTGCTCGTTAATTGATTAGTGTGATTTGACCTTTTTTATCAGTCTCTTGTCTTTTTCTTTAGTTATAGTTTCGTCTCGTGTATAGTCTACAGGACCCGCTAGGATACCCGACCTTACTGTATTCTCAGAGGTCATATACAACAGCCGAGCCTTTCCACTCGAATGAAAGGGGAACCCCAAGAGTCCTTCCTGGTGTGGAAAGAGAACCTTATGATTTATCGTCAAAAGTAATGTTATTGTCTACACTAGCCGTCAGAGTCCTTCAAGACGTGGCAAGTTAACCAGGGCAGAAGGAGAGGAAGGAGAAATGTCTTGAGCAATAGTACCTTCGTCTGCACTAGCCGTCGGTGTCGTTTGATGTCACGAGTCCCCAAGTTACAAGTGAGGTGGTACTGATATTTTGCAAAAGGAAACCAACCGTGTATTCACTAAGAGGGAGCACCATTTACAAAAGTCGTTAGTGAGCTTTACAATACTGTATCACAACTCACAACTTCCCAGGTCAGGAGCACCCCGACGCCTGCACTAAGCGTGGCAGGATCCCTTTAAGACACCCAGACTTACTTACTGTAAGAGGGGCAAAAGGAGGAGTTGGTAGAAGATCCCGTCAGGAGTAGGGACACTGTCTCACTAACTGCTCTTGAGCTGTGTCCACATCTTTATACCTCTCACAAGCTAACACTCCGGAGAGACACATCGGAGGGGGGGGGGGAGGAGAAGTTATTTCCTACTGTTCAGCAAACGACGCTGCCAGACATCCACCACGGCCAGTGAGGACCCGCGCTTCATATAAAGGACTTCACTGAATGGTTTCTGAGGTCACGGGGAATGTGTGGAGTGGGAGGAGCCATGGGGGGGGGGCTACAAGTGAAAAGAATGAAGCGGATGTTTATGAAAACGTTTGTGAGGCTTTGTCTCCAGTGGTCTGGCTTGTCGCACCCACGGATTATTATTGTTATTATTATTATTATTATTATTATTAGGTTCACGGTGAGTGGTCACTGGGCGGGGTCGCAGCAGGGGGGGTGGGGGGGGGGGGAGTTGGAGAAGCAACATCTTGATTTTCGTGGACGCA
This sequence comes from Homarus gammarus, assembly GCA_958450375.1. Taxonomy (NCBI): domain Eukaryota; kingdom Metazoa; phylum Arthropoda; class Malacostraca; order Decapoda; family Nephropidae; genus Homarus; species Homarus gammarus. The sequence continues at coordinate 483,274 of CAUDMG010002791.1, forward strand.
ATAGTGGTTTTGTATGTACCTCATGCCCGACAGAAGGTTCTTCTAGGCTGAGTACACCAAGAATGTTCACAACTACTACAACTTCAGGGTAAGACATGAAAAATGTGTTTTTGTCTGCTCCTGGTGGCTGCAGAAAGACATTGTCACCTTCAGCTACACCACACCAGTACTTCATCCCATGGCAGAGAGTAGACCCCTGTATATATTAATGACAATTGAATGATTGTTTATTTTGTATTTATTTTTTTATTTTTTATTTTTTTTGGGGGGGTGGCAATTATGCATCACAATTCACTTGAGAACTGAGTTTGACGCTTATGCTGGATGTGAATTGTTACTCCCTCAGTTATCATGACACATCAGACCAACCACGTTTGGTCCACTCACACAACTCATTCGTACCTGCATACACTTTCAAATAAGTACATGCTCACAAACACACAGATATACAGTATACACATACACAGCCATAAACACATGCGTATAGTGTATGGCGCTATATAGGAGTTTTACTGCTGTCTTACTTTTCGGACAAGTGTTTGTAACCAATGTTTCTGTGAGTTATCCTTATGCCCTGGGGAACAAACCTGTGTTGGCTCAGGGTTGCCAATGTACTCCCATAGGTACCTGTACCCTTGGCGCAGTCTCATGTACATAATCTGTTGAGATCGAGTCAGGGATTGATATTCTTTGTAGTGGCGGTTGTCGTCACCGGTTACAGCGTCATAGTGGAGTAGTGTGACGCTGCCCCGTTGTTTCACGTGTGTCCAATTTTCGTCGAATGCCTCTCGTTGTGTGGCGTGTATGCGAGATTTGAGATGATTCAGGGAGAGGGCGAGAGTGGCTTCAGTATCTTCTTCTTGTGTCGCTTCTTTGGCAAGTCGATCAACAGTGTCACAGGCAGTTATTCCTATATGTGACGGGATCCAAATAAACTTGACACGGATGTCATCAGTTTGTTCTAGCCCGGCGACGGCGGCTAGGGTGTGTTGGGCGTCAGGGGAGGAGGGGGAGGGTAATTTGAGCCTCGCTAGCGCAGAAGTGCTGTCACTGATTATAAGGAGGTTCCGGCGTTCAGTGCGAGCATAGGTCGCCCCCTCATGAATGCCCTCGAAAATGGCTGTGCTTTCAGTGTCAGTGGAGGAGGCCCAGTCGTGGACCCTGATTTTCCTGCAGGCCTGGCGCTCAGGAATCCACACAGCTGCCCCAGCGTGGTAACAGACCCATCACAGTAGACGAGGATAGGAGGGTGGGAGGTCTTTAGAGAGGAGGTGACATCATTAATCTGCTCAAGGCAGTTAAGTTTGAGCATATACCGCAGTTGGGTGGATTTACGACCAGGGAAGGTGTGGACGACAACATCAACACTCGGGGAAGTCCACGGCGGTAGAGGCGGATGAGTGTACTCGGGAGGGAGAGAGGTCGAGGGGGTGTAGAGGTGATAACCCAGGATGTCAGCAGCAGTGTGGACGGGCCAGTGTTGAGAGGGAAAGGTAATGGGGACAGGCCGGCGCAGGAGGGTGTTAAGATGTGAGTTCAGTGAGCGCGACAGGGGAGTCGGTTTCTCACTGCGAAGAAGTTTAGCACCAAGGATGGCATTGAGAGCAGTAATTCGATCGCAGACGGGGAGCAGGATCAGTTCACACTGCATGACTTCTATTCTGGTGGTCATAGGGCAGCCGAGGATGAGTCTTATCGCTCTGATTTGGATTTTCTCTATGCTTTGTTTCTCGCGCTGGGAGGTAACTACAAGGACAGGAGAGGCATAATCTATGACAGCTCTGACGATGGCAATGTACATGAGACGTAGAACCCTGACAGAGGCTCTTTTGAGGCCGTGAGTGAGGGACTGGAGGGGCCTCGTTCGTTGGCGGTACTGGGAGATGACGTGGGCGGAGGTGATTTTTTTTATTTTGCCGCTTACAGCGGCTACTTTATTGTGCACCCCACACTCATCCTGTGAGTGGTAGCGCAAAAGGATTACAGAGTAGAGTTTACAACGGGTCATAATAATTAACCCCCGTGGTCAGGATATTATGGCACTGAATGTTACACAGTATTTCAATTACATTATTTGTTTAGTTCTATACATAAAGGGTAACTTATTCACAAATGCGTGAGTACAGGTGTGTGAGGCAGTATGTCTGGCCTCACACTTTGTTATTCACATTTGCGTGAGAAGTATTCAAGCACATTGTGTATTTGGTTCTATACATGAGAACTGATATAGTTACTAAGTGCAAAAAAGTGGATACAATCTTAATTTGTCGGCTATCTTGCCATTAGAGATGAAGTGTTGTGCCATTTCACACACAGTGTGCTTGGACCTGTCCCTAAAAGGTTCTATCTTCACTCAGTCGAGGACGTAGTGTTCAAGTGTGTGGCCATATGTCTGGCCACACACTTTATATTTAGTCTTGTTTACATCTGCTTGAGGAACATACTGCCAGAGGTACTTTTATCCTAACCTTAATCTAGCGGTTACAACATCTTGTAATCTAGTGATCTTGTTACTTGCTTCATATACATGTTTCACTTGATACATCTCATCATGGTAAACTATGGATCGACTAGTGCCTGTTTGCACTTGTCTACTTGCGTCAAATTCATTAATAAGTTCTTTCCTATTTACAGTTTTAAGGGTCCTTTTTGACAGACGCAAATTGTATTCAACAGTGTCTTTGTTAGACGCGAGTTTGGTGAGGGCATCAACTCTGTCATGCTTTATGAGGCCTATGTGAGAATGGATCCACAACAGTTTGACATTGACACCCCGATCAACAAGGTACGCATATTTGTGTCTGGCTTCAGAGACAAGAGCGTGACAACTTGAGTTGAGGGTGTCAAGGGCAAGTAGTGAGGATAGAGAGTCAGTGATGATGAGACTGTCAGTGACAGAGGTTTCAATGAATTTAATAGCTGTGTGTATGGCAACTAGTTCAGTTTGTTGAGTGGATGCCCAGTTGTTAATTCTAACTCCTTTCTCAATTATATTACCGTCAGGTTGAGTCACAACAATAGCACTTCCAGCCCTCCCACAGGCGGTGTTAAGAGATCCATCAGTGTAGATGGTCTGTGTGATGTTATCATCAGTCTATAGGGTGTGTATGTGTTCAAGAGCTCTCACTTTGGTGGTGTGTTGGAGATAAATACTTTGTTTAATTATTTTTTTAGGCGGATATGTCGGTAATGTGATATCGAAGGGGACTGTCCCCTAGGGTGGAAGGAAGCGCTGTTGTGTCTCAACTTTGTACAGATGGTCTAGTCCAAACGTCTTCATATGCGTAGCTGTAGTTTGGAACCATTTAGACTCAGTAGTCCCATGGTTCATACATTCTAGCAATTTTAAGGAAACAATGTTATCAGGATCACCTCGCAGAAGCCTCAGGGCTATCATGAGGTTGACTTCAATTATTCTATCTCTGACAGTGGGTATACCTAGTTCTTTCCTCATATTAAGTACAGCGGAGGTGGTGGCGCTGGTAGTGGCTCGCACAGGAAGACCAAGGTACCTATAGGTGCGTACTTGATCGATCTTGTCCTTGCAGAGTCAGCGGGGTGTGACGCCGGAAGTGTGAGATGAACTTGGTTTTAGTGTGTGAGATGACTAGCCCGAGTGTTTGACAGGTCCAGGCGAACGTGGAGAGTATAGGTTGTTCATGTTGCACTGTAGTAATTTGGAGAATATCATCATCGTAGCTTATGATGTGACCGTCTAGGGCGCTCAGCAAAGATGACGTTGAGGCGGCAGATGGAGTTCATGAGAATATTAAAGAGTGTAGGGCTGAGTACACCTCCCTGAGGCGTGCCAAGATCAAGGTCCCTGATCATAGAGTAGTGGCCCTGAAAACGGACACGCACCTGTCGATGGGAGAGGTAGTCAGCAATCCACGTGAGGAGTTTGCCCTTCACATCAATGTGCGTGAGGCCCTCAAGGATCACTTCACTGTTGGCTTTATCAAAAGCTCCCTTGAAGTCGACGAAGAGGGAGGGATATAAATATTACTGGGAACTTGGAGCTGAGAGAAGTGAACAGGAGAACGAATGTAGAGTTTGTAGAACATCCAGATCCCATACCCTGCCACATTATATACTGGAATGCCCATTGCTTAATGAATATAGAAATGCCCAGGTAAATAATGTCTCCAAGCAAATAGAATGGATGTTTGAAAACAGATGAAATATTAAAGAAATATAGAAATTTTGCATCTAGAATATAACTGTATGTACTGTAAGTGATTATATGAGATATATCTGTATTATGTGAGTCCTGAGAGGGACATTCCTGGACTGGGGTGGGGATGACTTATGTCACTTCATCCCTTTGAGATTATGTTATTTTCTTTATCATTAAACGTATCAATCAATCAATCACTTTGGAAGACATTGTTCTCACAATCCTCCCACGCGCACAGTTGCACATTTCTGTACATCAGAGGTTGTACTGTTTGTAATTGCATATTTTTGCACATTTGCTTATCCTACAGCCAACAGGACCCCCACCCTACAGGACCCCCACCCAACAGGACCCCTACCCACCCAACAGGACCCCCACCCAACAGGACCCCCACCCTACAGGACCCCCACCCAACAGGACCCCCACCCAACAGGACTCCCACCCAACAGGACCCCCCCACCCAACAGGACCCCCACCCAACAGGACCCCCACCCTACAGGACCCCCCCACCCAACAGGACCCCCCCACCCAACAGGACCCCCCCACCCAACAGGACCCCCACCCAACAGGACCCCCACCCAAAAATACAATAAAAAAAACTTGATATATAAGAAATAAACGTTTCTGACAATTTTGATAATGAACAATTTAGTTAGGAAAAAATAATAATAGTTTTGTATAGTTTTTATATTTAAGAAATTATGTTCTATACTGTAATTTCAAAGAGGATTTTATATACTTTAAATGATAAAGATGATATTGCACAAGGAAAATCGCAAATTTCTTGACATGAACACTAAAAATATATTCCTTTAAGGATAATGAATATCCAAACATTAACTTTTTCTTAAACTAACCCATTGTCTCGGCACCCCAACTGCTCCTGATTGTCCTGAAAATTTTAAGGAAAATTAGGAACGACAATTGTTTTATTACTAGGAATAAAAAAGGACAAACCTTACAGTTCGGTTGTGTTGTTATATACAGGCAAGTCTTATCTTGTAACCTGAGTTCTTTATAAGAGCATCAGGGAAAAGGATACAACAGCCCTGTTTACATCCAACCTGTATCACTCGTATATCTGTTCATCCTAAGTGTATTTGAATCTTCCCAGGAAGTTAGAGTTAATGGTGATGATCTTTGGTAATTTGTTCCATTCAGCCATAACTCTTTATTTCCAACCCAAGGTTTACCTATTTCCCGGGTTAATATTCGGTAGTGACCACTCAGGAATCTCTATATTGATTTTTGTATGGGGAGATAGAGCAAAAATAATCAATACTTTACTTTAGCATTTCCGTTGGAATTTATAGTTTTCGAATTAATTAGACTTTTCGATTTCACTTAAGAAAGTAAAAGTTCCCGGGATATGTATTGCTTACTTCTTCCTCGCTCACCCAGCAGAAGTGTTGACGTCGCGTGAGACTCGTGCTCGCAGCCACATTTTCGTCGGAAATTTTTATTTCTAGATTTTTTTTTTTTCGATTTCAGGTTCGGTTCTTTAGGTTCCTTAGTTGTTTGGTTAACACAGTGGGGGATCCAGGGGGCGGAGGTTTCGTCAGGTCCTTCTGGTTTCCCTGGTTATTTTAGGTTAGACATGTTTAATAATATTTGCTGATAACCACAAGAAAACACGAAGTTCCCAAGCTCTTTCGTGTAATTCACATCTTCAGGGATGAGTACAGACTAAGGAGTCTTGATCTTGATCTTGATGTCTTTAGTTAAGATCGGAAAGAAGAAGGAAAAGACCTAGGAATTAGGGGGGGGGGGGAATAGAAGTAGAGTTTAAAAGAATTTGAGCTCAACCAGATCGCTGCATGAAGTTTTTCTTGTTGTTATTTCCCTTTGTTTATCATTGGGTCGTCAGACCTTTGTTTTTTTACTTTTTTTTATGTTTTTGTTTTATCTGCTTTAACTTTTAAGTTTGCCTGGGTTTTGTTGCGGTTTCTACCTTTCTGTGACTATTCAATAAATGCACATGGTTTTAATGTTAGTAATATAGAAAAAGAAACAGTTAGTAAAGATAGTGCTGCTTATAGAAAGGTTATATGGTTAGAGAGTTGTGCCAGGTTCTCTTCTGGGGCTGGTAGGGGGCTCTCATCTTTTAATAAGGAAGGAAAAGTTGGTGGAGAGCCCTGCCACGTTCTTGTGGAACTGACAGATCTCTCTCATCTTTTTGGTGATAGTTATTTTATTGTTCTCTTTAAGTATAAGATGGTAAGCCCCTTCCTGGTCCTCCTAGTATTTTCTTACTATCTTTGAGCCATCGGTGTTCTGGTATTCGTTCGTTGTCGTTGTCCTCGTTGAACAGTTTTGGTAGGTTTCTAAGTTTAGGTCTGTTAGTTTGATCCAAATATTTTTTGCCTTCTAGTGGATTTCGACGTTTAGAGCTTGGAGGTTTGCTCTATCATGTAATTGTTCGTTTGTAATGTGGACGGTGTGTTTCGTGTTGTAAATAAATCTGAGGGCTTTGTTTTGGATTACTTGTAGGGACTTAATGTTTGTTTTGCTCAAGGTGTGTAATGGAATTGGTGGGTAGTCCATTGTTGATTTTACCAGTGATGTGTATATTTTGTTTTTGTTATTTGTGCCAAGGTTCCTCAATCGTTTTATTTTCGCAAGTCTTGCCCTTGTTGCTCTGGCTTTATCTTTCAGAAGGTTTATATATCCTCTTTTCGTCACCTTTAGCCCCAGCGTCTTGCCTCTGTTTGTATGGATAAGTTTCGTCGTCTTGACCGGTTTTGAATTTTGCTCTCGGGATGATCCTGAGTTTGGTTTTGTTTGTTTTTATTTTCCATTTCTTTTCAAAGTCATTTGTGTTTTTTATTGCGAGTGCTGTGTGGTGGGCCATCATATTTGTGGATTTACCTGGATATGATACTATTTGGGTTCTGTCGTCTGCGAACATGACATATTCTCTGTATGCCGCTGATGGTAGAATGTGTGCTGTGTATATTGTGTAAAGTGAGGGCGATAGGCACCCCCTTGGGGGACTCCGCCTTCCAGTTGGAATGTCGGACCTGTGTGTTTTCCAATTTGGATCTGGACGGTTCTGCTATCGAGGTAGTCACATAATATTCTTTATAATTTGGGAGGGAGACTTAGTTTTAATAGTTTGTGCTCTAGACCTAGGTGCCAGACTTTATCAAAGGCCTTAGTTAGGTCTCTTAATATTATGTTTACCTGATATGAACGTCATGGGCCTACTTCTTATTCCAGAGGAATATGTCTGGCAGACAAGCAGATACTGAAAAGACATGATGGCTCAGACAACCCAAATAGCATGGTCTCCAAACCCCCAAACTAGCCCATGAACTGTGTACTCTACAGTATGTAGGTAAGATACGTTTCCACTTCTTTTGTTATATGTAGAAATTTTTAAGAGTTCATCTACGTGTGAATGAGTGTGATGTGGTATGCCAGGTAGTTCCCAGGATAGTGTTACTGTGTTAGAGTAGAGAGAAATCCAACACTGGGTAAAGTAACGCAATACTTTTTATACCCAGGGCAAGAAAACAAATTGCCAGTTAATAGTTTTGTACGCATTTTTAGTTCAAATAAAAACGATAACGGTACTGTGCGTGTAACACCTTTTTATCCATTATTTTGCCAATGTTCTCAACTATAATATAACTTTCAAGCTTGAAGTTACACATTAAATATATTAACACTATAGAAATTTGAATGAAACTGGTATTATCGAAATTAGGAAAGTGAATCGTTTCGAACATCTGTTTTAGTGAATCTTACAAGGTGTCGAACTATGTAATAGACTTAAATACACTCAAATTAATGCAGTAGAGTCGTCGGCTGGAAGTACAATAATGACCTGATCGTTTGAAACAATTGATACTAAATCAGATCGGAATTTCCTCTGCCTTACCTAGCTAACAGTGGCAGTAGTATAGTCCAGAGGCGTTTAAAACTAGTCTCGTCACTACCATAACAAAGCGGGAAAAATGTCGTACCGGAATTGTCTGGTTTGACATTATTGTAGTGTTGATAGAAATTTCGCGCCGATTTTTATTCGGTATGCTCAACCTTAACTTCCATTTGAGAGTATAATTCACCCGGAGAAAGAAGATTTGTACGCAGGAACTCCAGAACTTGATTTTGTTTTCCTGGAGTAAAATACAGCTAAAACCTCACTTTTCCTCCTAGACTTACACCTTCATAGCTCATATATTTTCACTTGCATTGATTGTAATCATTATCATTAATTTTTATCAATCCTCAACATCATCATCATCATGTGTTGTTGCTGTTGTCTTAAGCCTCATTGCTGAATAATCAACCTCACACACCTCCCTGATGACGTCAGTATAAACACATAACGTCAAATTAGTGAGTCAGCTCATCCGGCCCGTGTTCCCGGACGCAACCGGATGCAATGCTCGTTCTCAGAGGATTAGATAAGGATGTGGCTAATGTACAGAGTCGTTCGGTGATTTATGTAAGGCAAGTCAACCGTATAGAGACGTAGGGGTCTTTGTTATAAAGGGTCATTAAGATAAAGGTTATTATGATAAAGGGTCATTATGATAAAGCCTTTATGATGAAGTGTTATTGTGGTAGGCGTTCATTATGATAAGTCATTTGAAATTCTTTCTTGCAAAGGCCGGAAATTAAAAAATGAAAATCTCAACACGACCTTCACCATTTAACCTAGACTTTCACTTCCTCCCAGCCCGCCATACCAGACCAGACACCAGTATCTTACCTACACAACTACAATTACCACCTACCACCTGTATGGTCGAGTTCCACCGCTTACTACTACTACTACTTTCATTTAATGACCTCCAGCCTCCCCAAATAGCCACAACTCCACCGCCATTTTATTACCTTAAAATTAAATATCCTGTTGATTTGAGTTATCTGAGTTACAGATCTATGCGACATGCAGTGACTGTTGCTTCATAGTTAATATCTGCGTCTGTTGTCGGCTTTGGGGCCGAAGATCTCGTTCTCCTGAGGCAAAGCAATGCAGACCTAAACAGAGAGAAAGACAGTCACATCTTAACCAGGCAACGTAACTTCTGGGCTGCTGCTTCCGTTCAGATAACACCTCCGCGAGTCTGGCGTAGAAGCGTCTTGCACTTGGTCCCATCCCACCAGAGGTTGTGAACACCAGAGGAGTGAAGCTGCCTTGATCAACGTTCTGAATTCTCTCCCCTTACGCTCTGCTCTTGTCATTCTCGTTCCTCCTGTGTGCAGCATCCAGAGCTAGGTTACGGTGACATGCGGCCATGGGATCGAAAATTCTTATGTCAAAGAAGTCTCGCTGTCCCCGCGTCCAGAATCCTCGAGCACTGACATCCACACGGGCTTCGTTGGATATGTTTGAAATCTTGTGATGGAGGTTCTCACCGTCCAATGGAAGGAGGGGCGGTTCCACCATGACATCGTGGCAGATTTCCTTCAGTTGATTTGCTGTGAGATCCCTTACTTCGTCATACTTCATGCATACGAAGTCCCCTTTCTTGCACACCATGGCGAGGTCGATGTCATAAGATGAGCCACACACGCACTGGGAGGGCAAACCTTCTACTGGCCTGCCGTACCTTAGAGCAATGGCATCTGTCAATTCTTGTTTATTTAGGATGAAGCCTTTTGCCCTTATCGGTAACGTTGTTAACCAGTTTGAGGTGCCCACCTCCCGCGCTATAGCTACTTTTCTTTTCACGTTCTCTGGCACTTGTTGCAACAGTTGTTGCAGTATATCACTTTGGGTGTGCTGCTGCTCTGTCGTAATGGACCGTCGAATCTTGTTTAATTAAGAATATAAGAGCATAAGAAAATAAGGAGTCTGCAATAGGCCGGTTGGCCTGTGCATGGCAGCTCCTGTCGAGAGTTACTACCACTCTCTATCATCCATGAATCTATCTAGCCTCCTTTTAAAACTTTCCAGCGTTCCAGCACTTACTACAAAGTTGCTAAGCTTGTTCCACTCGTCCACCACCCTATTTGTGAGCCAGTTCCTTCCTATCTCCCTCCTAAACCTAAACCTATCCAACTTAAATCCGTTGCTCCGAGTCCTATCCTGCTCGGATATTATAAGAGCTTTACCTATATCTCCTTTATCGATTCCTTTCACCCACTTAAATACTTCTATCATATCTCCCCGCACTCTTCGTCTTTCTAGGGAATGCAAGTTTAGTTTCTTTAACCTATCTTGATATGGTAGATTTCTAAGTCCCGGAATCATTTTCGTCATTCTTCGCTGCACCGACTCCAGTGAATTGATATCCATTCTATAATAAGGGCACCAGAACTGAACAGCATAATCGAGGTGCGGCCTGACTAGCGCAAGATATAGTTGCAATAAGACCTCTGCACTCTTGTTACATACACTAATAGATATAAAACCTAATACTCTGTTTGCCTTATTTCGAACATTAACGCACTGATTTATAGGCCGTAGGTCCGGGCTTACAAGTACCCCTAAGACTCTTTCACAAGTCGACTCCTCTAGGTTGATGTTGTTAAGGCTGTATACATTGACAGTATTTGTTCTTCCAATATTACGTACACTGCACTTGCTGGTGTTGAATTTCATTTGCCATTTTTCTGACCACCCGTGCAGTTTATTTAAATCCTCTTATAGTGCATTTGCTAATCCTGCCCTGAATTAATCTGCCGCCCTATTTTGGTGTCATCCGCAAATTTGCTTATGTCACTGCTGATCCCAGTATCTAGATCGTTTATGTAGATTATGAACAAGAGTAGGCCCAGTACTGACCCCTGGGAGAACCCCACTGGTTACACGGCCCCACTCAGATTTAACACCATCTCCGCTGACCCTCTGCGTTTTATCGGTGAGCCATGATTTTATCCAATTTAATACTTTCCCCTCGATACCATGAGCCTTAATTTTTCTCAGAAGCCTCTGATGCGGTACTCTGTCAAATGCTTTGCTAAAGTCCAATTAAATAACATCATAATTTTCGTCATTATCTACTACCTCGAAGACTTTCCTAAAAAAAAACGTCAACAGATTTGTGAGACAAGATTTTCCCTTTGTAAACCCATGTTGAGAGTCGTAGATTAATTTGCTTTTCTCTAAATGTGATCGGATGCTATTTGCTATAATTGATTCAAGAAATTTCCCCACTACTGATGTCAAACTGATCGGCCGGTAATGTGACGCTGATGCTCTGTCTCCCTTTTTGAATATGGGTACTACATTTGCCTGTTTCCACAAGTCTGGCACAACTCCCGTATCTAATGGTTTTGTAAATAAATTTACGAGGGGTCAACTAATCTGTTCCTTACACTCTTTCAAGACTCGAGGGAAAATTTCATCCAACCATGGGGATTTTGTCTTCTTTAATTTATTTAATCCTCTTATGAACATCCTCTTTTCTGATAGTGATATTCTTTAATTTCTCTTCTTCCTTTCCCCTAAATATCAGTTCCACCTCTGGAATTTCCTCGCGAATTTCTTCTGTGAAAACTGATAAAAAGTAGCTGTTCAATGCTTTGCTTATTTCTTCACTGCCATTGATCACTTCCCCCCTCCCGACTTTAAAGGCCCAGCTTTGTCCTTGACCTTTGTTCTATTAACCTGGAAAAATCCCTTGGGATTCGCCTTGGATTCTCTTGCTATTCTGATTTCATAGTCTCCCTTTGCTTTCCTTACATTTTTCTTAACATTCCTAGATAGTTCATTATACCTATTTCTGAGCTGCTCCTCCCCTCCCTTTAATTTCTTATAAATTTCTTTCTTTATTCCTATGTCATGTTTAAGTTTTCTGGTCATCCACCTTGGCTCATTCTTATTTGACCTAATTTTTCTGTATGGTATATTTTGTTCATGTGCTTTATGTAGTATACGAGTGAATATATTATAGTCATGATCAATTGTTGTGTCATCTGTGACCTCACCCTTTCCTACTGGGGACTGACCTGATTGTTCCCAGGTGACCTCACCTAGGTACCTTTTTAACCCCTGATAATCCACCAACCGAAAGTTTGGGACTGACCATATTGTCATTGTTTTTCGCTTCCCAATTTAGGGTGAACATGATTTCTCTGTGATCACTTTTACCTAGTTCTTCCCCGACTGTGATATCTCTGATAATATTTTCTTTATTTGTTAATACTAGGTCTAATATATTGTCACCTCTAGTAGGTTCTGTAATTATTTTTTCAAAAAATTGTCCTGTACTTCGTCTAGGAAGTCTTCAGATTCATAGTCACCTACAATGTTGTCCCAGTCAATATTTCTGAAGTTGAAATCCCCCCTAATGCACAGGTTGTTATATTGTGCTGCCCTACTCATTTCCTGCCATATGGGCTGAGCTGCTTCTTTGCCAAGATTTGGGGGCCTGTAAATCACTCCCATAATTAGTTTTTATCTTCCTTCCGTGATTTCTACCCATGCAGACTCGGTTCCTATTTCACCCTTTATTGAATTATTAATACAACATTTTAATGTATCCTTGACGAAGAGTGCGACCCCCTCCCCCCTTCCTACCTTCCCTGTCCTTGTGAAAAAGGTTGTACCCTTCTATGTGGTACTCTGATAAAAAAAATTTGCTCGCCAGATTCATCCAAGTTTCGGTGATTGCTATGACGTCTACATTCTCGGTACATACAACCGCTCTCAGCAAGTCCATTTTATTTGAGTCCCCAACAATTGTAGCAATAGTAACAACAACAACAACAATAGTAACAACAACAACAACAATTGTAACAATGGTAACAACAACAATAGTAACAGAAACAACAACAACAGTAACAGTAACAACAAAAACAGTACCAGTAACAATAATAGCAACAGTAACAACTACAGTAACAGCAACAACAATAATGACAACAACAACTAGAATAGTAATAACAATAAGATTAAGAACGACAGCAGTTATAACAACAACAGTAATAATACTAATAATAACAATAACAACAACAACATTAAACACAGCAACAACAGTAAAAACAACAAACACAACAGTAACAGCAACAACGGTAGCAACATTAACAACTACTACACCAACAACGGTAACGACATTAACAACTACAACAATAATATCAGTTTCTAGTGAAATATCCTCTATGTCAGGTCAGCATCATACTGTACAACTGTTGGTGACCTGTTCCTATCACGCCACGATAATCCTAGCAGTAAGTCACCTCACGACACAAAGAGTGAAGTGAATCGTTCGGACTGAATACGGGGAATAACGGAGCAAAAAATTTCCTACACGTAAGTAGTGGCATATACTCTCTTGACGTAACCAATGACGTCACAGAAGCTTTATACGGCACAGTAAGGTCACAGAAGGTCAAAGGTCAATGCCGAAGGGGTGGTAGTGGTAGGAGAGAGGTGGTGAGAGTTTATGGTGGTTGGTGATAGATAGTGGTATAAAAATAATTATTAACGGTTTATTGAAAAAGTTCTGCAGCCCAAAGGTTGAAAATATACATTGGTCAAAAATGACTTATTCCATGCAGAGACATGCTTACAGAACTCCAACAAGACCCCAACGGTGGCATAGGCGGAAGAGGTGACCACCATGAGAACCCAACGACTACACCGGCGGACGAAGGCAATACATGATGACAGGCTACTAAGGCGAAACCCAACTAACTGGGCTATCGGCAGTCCATTGCAACTCTCCCTCTTCCCAGTCGTTGCAACACCTATGCGATTCGTCTTGCATCCAAAGGGGATGCCCAATAAACTAGCTCCCTCGCGAGGCAAATCTGAAAAATAAAATGTGATGTCTCCTTTCATAGCACGGTAAGGACCAGGGACAGTGATGGTCCTGGGTGGGTCCACAGTTCCTCTTCAATCAGCAATGTCTGCATTTTGCCAATGAGTCGGTTCATCTTTACAATGTTCTCACCCTGATCTAATATTGTAGTCCATATAGGGTCTTGGATCTGGTCGACTCCTAGCAGCTTTGTTCGACATCAATGGTGGGTATTGCATAGTTATTCCCGCTTGTTTATTGTTGAAGAGGATTTCCGGATCATTCTTCAACATAACATATCCCTGAGTGTGAACTAAGCACCTGAGTGTCTCGCTGCTGCCTGTTGTCACCACATATTAATTTTGTCGGTGGTCGGCATGGCGTTGGGGAAGTCTAGCCGAGTCTACTTGGGTAGACCAGTAGCGAGTTGTTGTTGTTGACGTTCCCTTTATGAACGGTGTAACTAATTGTGCCTCGTGGACTGGACGGTTTGATATTCCTTGTGTGGTGCTGGTGGTAGATGATGATGTGGTAGGTTGTCGTGGTGGTGGTGTAAGATAGTGGTGTTGTCTGCGTTTCCATGTTTGCCCGTGGCAGCTTTATCACGACACAACCTTCCGCCACTTCATGTTACTGAATAGATAGTTAAAGAGAAACATACATACATACATACATGTCTAAACCACATGTAAGTTTGTATATTTTCAGCCACCGGCTTCAACTCTATTAATAAACCGTTTATTATTATAATTATTATTATCAGAACATAAGAACATAAGAATGGAGGAAACTGCAGCGGGCCTATTGGCCCATACTATGTTTGAAGCTATCCAGCGTAATCGAGTTAATGATGATGTTTGGTAACTTATTCCATTCATCCACTACTCTATTTCCAAACCAAACCTATCTCTCGCCTAAATCTAAATTTGTATAATTTAAAGCCAATGCTACGAGTTCACTCCTGGTTAGATAGTTTGAATACCTTTGTTACATCACCTTTGTTTCGCCATGACTTCCATTTATATACCTCTATCATATCGCCCCTCACTCTACGTCTCTCGAGGGAGTGCAAATTAAGATGCTTTACCCTGTCTCTATACTCAAGGTTCCTAATGCCCGGGATTAGTCTTGTCATTCTCCTCTGGATTCTATATCCATTCTGTAGTACGGTGACCAGAACTGAACTGCGTAATCCAAGTGAGGTCTAACAAGCGCAAGATATAGTTTTAGGATGACCTCTCTAGTCTTGTAACTAACACTCCTTTGTATGAACCCAAGTTCTTTATTAGCCTTGTTTCGAACTAATACACATTATTTACTTGCCTTAAGATTCCGACTTATCATTACTCCTAAATCTTCTCATATTCGGATTTCTCTATAACATCGTTGTTCATCTGGTATCTGGTTTCCCTGTTTACATCTCCTAGACTAAGTACTTTACATTTGTCCACATTGAATTTCATCTGCCATTTTTCAGACCATTCGAAATTTTTTTTAGATCTTCCTGTAATTACTCGCCATATTTTAGTGTCATCAACAAATTTGCTGTCTATGCCTATATCTTTGTCGTTTATGTATATAATAAATAATAATGGTCCAAGTACTGAGCCTTGGGGTACTCCACTAGTGACGTTACTCCAATCGGATTTAGTACCGCTAATGTTTCCTGTCCTGTAACCACGCACTAATCCAGGAGAGAAGGGGTAAGAGGAGGTGAGAATGAACCCCCGACGTCATGGAGAAAAGGTTCAAAGTGAGAGTGAAAGCAGGGATCGACTTTCTAAACACTGGCAGTGAGATGTGTGGGGAATAGCAAGGGACCTAACCTAACCTAACCAAGTCTTACCTAACTTAACCTAACCTAACCTAACCCAGCCTGGCTACCTTGTCATCCGCCTCTCTGTAACAGGGTACAAGATTGTAACGCAAGGTCAGAAATTAACAATCACCGCAGATACAAGTCTTCATATTAAGAGGGTGTGTACCGGATATAGACAAGTCACTTTTGTTTTATTTAACCTGTGGAAAAGGATGTAGTCTGGCACCATGATACCTAACAGCTGTACCATGATACCTAACAGCTGTACCATGATACCTAACAGCTCTACAATGATACCTAACAGCTCTACAATGATACCTAACAGCTCTACAATGATACCTAGCAGCTCTACAATGATACCTAACAGCTCTACAATGATACCTAACAGCTCTACAATGATACCTAACACCTCTACAATGATACCTAACAGCTCTACCATGATACCTAGCAGCTGTACCATGATACATAACAGCTGTACTATTATATCTAAAACCTTCCAGTTACACCATTAGTTCCCCCACTCCACTATCCACCCCACTCTTCCTTGCCCCCACCACCCTACCCCACCCTCATCCTCGCCCCCACCACCCCACCCTCATCCTCGCCCACACCACCCCACCCTCATCCTTGCCCCCACCACCCTACCCCACCCTCATCCTCGCCCCCACCACCCCTCCCTCATCCTAGCCCCCACCACCCTACCCCACCCTCATCCTTGCCCCCACCACCCCACCCTCATCCTCGCCCCCACCACCCCACCCTCATCCTCGCCCACACCACCCCACCTTCATCCTCGCCCCCACCACCCCACCTTCATCCTCGCCCCCACCACCCCACCCTCATCCTCGCCCCCACCACCCCACCCTCATCCTCGCCCCCACCACCCCACCTTCATCCTCGCCCCCACCACCCCACCTTCATCCTCGCCCCCACCACCCCACCCTCATCCTCGCCCCCACCACCCCACCTTCATCCTCGCCCCCACCACCCCACCCTCATCCTCGCCCCCACCACCCCACCCTCATCCTTGCCCCCACCACCCCACCCACATCCTCGCCCCACCACCCCACCTCCATCCTCGCCCCCACCTACCTACCCCACCCTCATCCTCGCCCCCACCACCCCACCTTCATCCTCGCCCCCACCTACCTACCCCACCCCCTCATCCTCGCCCCCACCACCCCACCCTCATCCTCGCCCCCACCACCCCACCCTCATCCTTGCCCCCACCACCCTACCCCACCCTCATCCTCGCCCCCACCACCCCACCTTCATCCTCGCCCCCACCACCCCACCCTCATCCTCGCCCCCACCACCCCACCCTCATCCTTGCCCCCACCACCCCACCCACATCCTCGCCCCCACCTACCTACCCCACCTTCATCCTCGCCCCCACCTACCTACCCCACCCTCATCCTTGCCCCCACCACCCCACCCTCATCCTCGCCCCCACCACCCCACCTTCATCCTCGCCCCCACCTACCTACCCCACCCTCATCCTTGCCCCCACCACCCCTCCCTCATCCTCGCCCCCACCACCCTACCCCACCCTCATCCTCGCCCCCACCACCCCACCCTCATCCTCGCCCCCACCACCCTACCCCACCCTCATCCTTGCCCCCACCATCCCTCCCTCATCCTCGCCCCCACCATCCCACCTTCATCCTCGCCCCACCACCCTACCCCACCCTCATCCTTGCCCCACCACCCCACCCTCATCCTTGCCCCACCCTCATCCTCGCCCCCACCACCCCACCTTGATCCTCGCCCCCACCTACCTACCCCTCCCTCATCCTTGCCCCCACCACCCCTCCCTCATCCTCGCCCCCACCACCCTACCCCACCCTCATCCTCGCCCCCACCACCCCACCCTCATCCTCGCCCCCACCACCCCTCCCTCATCCTCGCCCCCACCACCCCACCCTCATCCTCGCCCCCACCACCCCACCCTCATCCTCGCCCCCACCACCCCACCCTCATCCTCGCCCCCATCACCTTACCCCACCCTCATCCTCGCCCCCACCACCCAACCCCACCCTCATCCTTGCCCCACCCTCATCCTCGCCCCCACCACCCTACCCCACCCACCAAGCCTCCCCCTCCAACGCTACCTGTGACAGCTCATGTAGGAAAACTTGTCTTTGTATCTTTGAGAATCCGCCTAAAACGTTATTAGTTGATTTATCAAGAAAAAGGCTCTCTCTCTCTCTCTCTCTCTCTCTCTCTCTCTCTCTCTCTCTCTCTCTCTCTCTCTCTCTCTCTCTCTCTCTCGCATTCCTACCTCACTTCCATTTCCCTCCCTCCCACTCTCTAGTTTCCTACTTTCCTCCTTCCCCTTTCCCCCCCTTCTCTCTCCCTCCAACTTAGTCACCATCAGTTACTTTCAACCAGCCTCAAAACGTATAAAGGTTGCTACGGTTCAGTTCCTGTTTAGCATCCGTGTGTGTGTGTGTGTGTGTGTGTGTGTGTGTGTGTGTGTGTGTGTGTGTGTGTGTGTGTGTCTGTCTGTCTGTGTCTGTGTGTGTGTGTGTAGTAACTGATAATTTAATAATTAACGGTTTAATGAAAGAACATGGCAGCCGGAAGGCTGAAAATATACATTTTCATAATTGGGGAATAAATCTCTTGATTGACAAATAATGTACAAGTAACAAATATGATATGTAAGAACTAAGTGGGGAGAAGGTCATACTGCAGGGCATTTCAACATAGTACAGTGTAAAAAGGTAAGATTGGCTGGGAGTGAACACACTGGTTGATTACGAGTTATTGATATTTTTTGCAATGTTTGGTACTGGGCTGTTCTTATAGTGATCAGTTCGTGCTCGTATGGGCTGAATGCGGTTGTGGTGTCGAAGAGCAATTCGCAGACGAGGGATCTCGGGTGGTGATAGGAACCTGTGCCGAGAATAGTGCAAAAGCTTCTCACCAGATTTGCAGATGAGGTGGTGGTGATGGTCAGAGAGAACCGAGAGGGTCAGTGTGTTGAGCGCTTTTTGATATGTGGAATAGGAGGGGGAGAAAATAATCTTGCATGCCCTTTTCTGCACTTTTTCTAGGTGTTTACATTGTGTGGCATTTAGGGAGGAAGACCGGGTAGGGGAGGCATAGGTGAGCTTCAGAAGCACGAATGTTGAGTAAACACTGAGGAGCTCGGACGCAGGAACTCCGAGGGACTTGAGTCGGCGGAGGAGGTGGAGACGGAATTGGAGGATTTGACAACTTCACTGACGTGTGGTTTGCATTTTAGTTTGTTATCTATGGTGACGCCGAGGAGCTTAGTGGAGTCTACAACCTGGAGTGTGTTGGGGCCTATAGTAATGGAAGGGGGTGGGACAACGTCGGAGGAGAGGTTGATGTGCATAACCATGGTCTTGGTATGGTTGATGGTGACATGGTTGTTGGTGGCTCAATTTTGGAGACTATTCAATAAATCCTGAAGGGCGGTATAGTCGGGAGCAGAGTTGTCGACACTGACACCAATGGTGGAGTTGTCGATATATTTCCTACATGAGCTGTCACAGGTAGCGATGGAGAGGGAGGCTTGGTGGGGTCTGAGGGAGGAGTCTTGGTGGGGTCTGAGAGGGAGGCTTGGTGGGGTCTGAGGGGGAGGCTTGGTGGGGTCTGAGGGGGAGGCTTGGTGGGGTCTGAGGGGGGAGGCTTGGTGGGGTCTGAGGGGGGAGGCTTGGTGGGGTCTGAGGGGGAGGCTTGGTGGGGTCTGAGAGGGAGGCTTGGTGGGGTCTGAGGGGGAGGCTTGGTGGGGTCTGAGAGGTAGGCTTGGTGGGGTCTGAGGGGGAGGCTTGGTGGGGTCTGAGGGGGGAGGCTTGGTGGGGTCTGAGGGGGAGGCTTGGTGGGGTCTGAGGGGGAGGCTTGGTGGGGTCTGAGGGGGGAGGCTTGGTGGGGTCTGAGGGGGAGGCTTGGTGGGGTCTGAGGGGGGAGGCTTGGTGGGGTCTGAGGGGGAGGCTTGGTGGGGTCTGAGGGGGAGGCTTGGTGGGGTCTGAGGGGGAGGCTTGGTGGGGTCTGAGGGGGAGGCTTGGTGGGGTCTGAGGGAGGAGGCTTGGTGGGGTCTGAGGGGGAGGCTTGGTGGGGTCTGAGGGGGGAGTCTTGGTGGGGTCTGAGGGGGGAGTCTTGGTGGGGTCTGAGAGGGAGGCTTGGTGGGGTCTGAGGGGGGAGTCTTGGTGGGGTCTGAGGGGGGAGGCTTGGTGGGGTCTGAGGGGGAGGCTTGGTGGGGTCTGAGGGGGAGGCTTGGTGGGGTCTGAGGGGGGAGGCTTGGTGGGGTCTGAGGGGGAGGCTTGGTGGGGTCTGAGGGGGGAGGCTTGGTGGGGTCTGAGGGGGAGGCTTGGTGGGGTCTGAGAGGTAGGCTTGGTGGGGTCTGAGGGGGAGGCTTGGTGGGGTCTGAGGGGGAGGCTTGGTGGGGTCTGAGGGGGGAGGCTTGGTGGGGTCTGAGGGGGAGGCTTGGTGGGGTCTGAGAGGTAGGCTTGGTGGGGTCTGAGAGGGAGGCTTGGTGGGGTCTGAGAGGAGCTTGGTGGGGTCTGAGGGGGAGGCTTGGTGGGGTTTGAGGGGGAGGCTTGGTGTGGGAGGGGGAGGCTTGGTGGGGTTTGAGGGGGAGGCTTGGTGTGGGAGCGAGCCGGCTGTTTAGATTAATCAGCTGACCTCTATTCGACCTCTGAGAGAGTTGCAAGCCAAGTGTCTGTCGCCAACATGGTGAAAAGTTGGTGTTCTTCATTAGGATGAATAGTTATATCAGGAAAAGGTACTGTTACAGGCTTATTGCTGCTCCGAGATACGCTGCTGGTCTAGCCTAGGCCCACGAGGCACCCAGTTATCGTGTGTTGCCACGTGGAGGCTGTGTATTGACAGGGGAAGACTTATGCAATTTGCTTCCCTGTTCGCCACGAGGGCTAGTCAGCGGCGGTAGCTGAAAGCGAAAGGAAGCAAGCAGTGCTTGAGCTTTAACATTCACATAATGCTCCTACACTAAACGCATTACACCACCCTGTATGCACACTCCAACATCACCAACACAGACGTACACCCACACACACTGCCTCTACTACCCTCATATATCCGAGGGGTAGACAAAATTATTTGTAATTAATGAGTCAACCAATATGACAAGGGTACTATTTTTTTTTAGAAACAAAAGTTGAATGAATAAGTATTTATATAATTTAATTGAATAATCTGGTGCAGTTTATTATACTCAGTGAAAGTGCAAAGTAGGATGACAGAGAGTTACACGTCTTGGTAACATAAGTTCACAGCCAAGGAAGTTCAAGTGGGAGCATGAGGGCTTGAGGATGACCACATTTCCCTCCTCCTCCTCACACACACACACACACACACACACACCCCCATCTCCCCTCCCTTGCCTATCCCATTTCTAGCCACAGTCGTCTCCCTTCTGCAGACCAAGGAAAAATAGCGACTGTGTCCGGGACTTTTCCCTCAACCATGAATGACGTCGTTGATTGTATACAAGTCACAAGAGCGAGAGAGAGAGTTAGGTTGGGTTGGGTTGGGTTGGGTTCGGTTCGGTTTGGTTGGTGTGGGGTAATGATAAAAGCGCCGAAACACATATATCAAAACTATCACCTAAATTCACAGGTTCATACCCGATTAAATGAAAAGAATATGGAACCAAATTCCATGTAACTGAGCCAACGACAAACGTCACAGACATAGTACAAATTTTTCAATTCCACTAATACGCATTGTGGACCAATCACTCATGGCGCAGCTCCCCTCCCTTCATCTAACTGTAACTCCCTAATTAAAGGCGACGAAGGCATGTCCTGACCCACCTCAGCTATCCTCAATCCCTGTATGAGGTAGCTACTGTCATCAAACAGATGAAAATTAACAAAGCCTCAGGGCCTGATGGAATCCCAGCCGAGGTGTATAAAGCAGGAGGACCTCTGATTGCCATTCGTCTCCACTCTCTCCTGGAGAATATATGGGAAAAGGAGGAAATCCCCCAAGCTCTTGAAGACGCCTCCATCGTCAATATTTATAAAAACAAGGGACCCAGTCAGACTGTGGCAACTACCACGAGATCTCGCTGCAGTCCGTAGTTGACAAGAGTATCGCCCGAGTCCTCCTAAACGGACTTCTTCCTGAGGTTTTAGACCATCACGTGGCCCCACTGACATGATCTTTGCTGCCCGCCAGATACAGGAAGAATGCAGAGATCTGCATCATGTCCTGTACATTTTTTTTTTTTTTTACGAGGATTAGCCCACCCAGGCACAGGTCACTGACCCACATCGGGGCCGAGGGGGCGAAAATGTAATAATAATAATAATAATAATAATAATAATAATAATAATAATAATAAAGAAACATAAAGAAATACAAAATGAAAAAAATCAAAAGTGAGAAACAATATATGTAGGTTGTGTTGTCAATATTAAGAGAAACATCGACCTAACAAAGGCCTTCGACTCGGTCAACAGGGAAGCTCTCTGGCTAACCCTTAGCTGTTTTGGCCTCCCGCCCAAAATTCATCGCCATTGTAACGCAATTCCACGATGGCATGAACAGCAGTGTCCTGTACATTGGTACCCAGTCTGAGTTCTTCCCCATCCAAACGGCAGTAAAGCAAGGATATGTACTGGCACCAACTCTCTTTTCCATATTCTTGGCTCCCTTCTTTACTCGTGCCGGCAGGGTGGACATCCAGTACCGGGTGAGGGGTGGGTGGGTAGGTGGAGTGTTAGAAGGAATGAGTTTATAGATTAGAGACTATTCCTCCACCCAATACTGACGCCTCCAACAGTATTTGAACACTACGGACATGGGTTATCCCACTGTAAATAAAAGATCTACAAGCAAGCAAAAAAATCTTTTAGTACCCAGAAGAAACTCACCCGCGAGTTAAACAAAAGCGCCCTCACGCTCAAACACATTCCTCGTCGCTAAAACACCGAAGATATCCCGGGAACAGGTCGGGTAAAGACACACTCTCTGATGATGTTGAAAGCTGCTGATCATTATTCTACCGGATACAGTGAGTCAAGGAAAATATTTACAGTATACGAACGTTAATTTAAAACGAACACTGAGTTGCCTGTGAATATGGTGAGTTAATGTGAACTTAGATGATGACTTTACTGAGCACCTATCTTTCTATCTATCTTTAAATGATCCAGATTGATTTTTATAAGTTCCAAGGTTATGTTAAAGTGTACTATCTATCATTCTATGCGTTTCTTTTGGCCCAAAGATTAGATGGAGTTCATTTTTGTTTTCAGGTTTGCCTCGCATGCTGGACTGGAGTCTAGTTCATCGTGCACTTCCCTGGAATCCCACATAGGTAGAGCTCACAACATATCAGGTACACCCAGGTCAGTTTTTAGTTTACAAGATGAAACAATTGGGTTGTGGGGTCATTTCGTGCAAAGTTTGTATTTAGACCCCTTGCACTGACGTCATAGATGCCGTAGAAAACGCTACTGTCCGCTGTCTTGTGGTGCGGCCGCGTTGTTTTGGGTGCTTGTTGAACGAGGATGGTACCACGTCTAGCGATAAAAGAAACCACGGAAGTGCTAAAAGGGGACATATTAGTCACACACTATTACAGCCTAACATGTTCAGAAACTATGATAAAATTTAATTGTTGAAAAGTTGGAGCAGTTTGAGTCCCGTGAACTTTACGAGATTCCGAGAAATGATTGGCTCTAACGTAACACATGGCCCTCAGTCTCTCGCTGTAAACCACGTTGGCATGTACTGGGTGTTTTCACCAGGCCCGTACACTAAGAGCTACTATTCAACAGCAAAAATCTTGACTGCTATGAGAAGCTTACCAGTGGACGGGTTAGGAAGGTCGCAGTGGTAATGTCTCTGTTTACTGCGACCATGTTGATTCAATAAAGTTAAATATTTACGGCTATCAGATCTTTCATGCCTCGGCTGCCTCAATTCTCCTGGCGCTGTACTGAACGTTTCTGTCGTTCTCGCCTTATAAGGACCTCAGTCGTGGTGTCGTGGATGACTGTCCTGGACAGCATGGGTCACTCTCAGATTAAACGGCTGGCGATGGTTTGTATGAGGACTGCACCTTTAGAACCAAATATTTTACGCTAAAAAACTCTCATGGATATATTGTAATGTTTTTTTGTCTAAAACTGTAATATATGGTTTATGGAAGGTTCCTGGGGGTTAATAAGGTGGTCGCTGCATACTGTACCGTTAGGAATTTTGTCCAGCAACATTTTTCTTCGCTTTTGGCTTAAATCTGTGCTGTTGTTGTTGTTCGTTATACCAAATAATAACAGCTGGTATACGGTAGAAACTGTTCTACCTTCTTTTCTTTTTCAGGACGATTTGGGCAGTTGAGAACTTCGTCTTTATTGCTGGTTAGCTATTAATATTATTATTATTGTTATTATTCTTATTAGTGTTGTTAGTTTTGTTGGTCTGCAGCTACATACACATAAACATACTATAATTTCTAACATCCATAGTAATACTCGAACTTTAAAATAAAAAAATAAACATTACCCGAAAAAAAAAATAGAGGAAGAAAAACTAAAATAATACAAATGAGAAAAAAGACTTCCGGCAGCGCTGTACTCCCCGGTGCCATGACGGAGGGAGAGGTTATTGTCGTACCCGGGTAAACAGACCAACCTGGCACGATGTGAGCAATGCGGAAGTGAATGATGCTGTGTTATTGCTGTTGATAATCGGGTTTTCCCAGGGGCGGTGGATTGTCGCCTATTAAGGAGGGAGAGAGCCAACCATATGACCTGTTCTCAATTTACCCCTAGTACACCGCAAACTTCTGGATGATCGTGAACCAGTACAGCAGAAATAACATGCCAGTGGCCGCCCGGGGCCGACACAGGTGCTGTACCTCCTTGGTGATCACAAAGATATGTCGTCAGACTTGTTCATATCCATAAAGTTTCAGTATCCAGCTTCCAGTTTCCTTCCATAACTCCTGAGTCATGGATGGAGGGGCAGGTGACCACCCCTTCCGCCGGCCCGGGAGCCACTCTTAGTGGAGGACACTTCCGCACCATCTGTCTTCCATTCAAACTGTGTGAAAATAAGGAAGTTAACAGTTACATATCTACAGTATATTAGTTTGAACTTTAGAGTCTTGTTTTTATCGAGTATAAAGATTCACATCTATGGATTAAACATTTCATTTGTTGACAGTTCCTGCGTGTTGTGCTATGCTGTCTACCTGTTGATCTATTGTACTCGTATCTTCCAAAGTTAGCCAATAGACGCGCGTGTGTGTGTGTAATAATAATAATAATAATAATAATAATAATAATAATAATAATAATAATAATTACCGGTTTACTGAAAAATTTCTGCACCCGAAGGCTGAAAATATACTTTAGACAAAAAATGACTTATTACATACAATGACCTGGGGTGGTTGGGTCGATTAACAAAAGCTTTTGTTACTAAAAGGAGAAGGATTATGAATTGAACAAACAAATTATTACAGTTTGCAGTTGATGGCCCGGGCTGGTCACGTGTGTGTGCGCGCACTAAGGCAACGTTAAGTGTATTTCTCTTATTGCTGAAAGTAGGTATGTCCTGAGACGCCGGAGAATACCAGACGTTCACCCCGCCGTCTCATTGTTCATTGACGTTGTATACAATAACTTTGCCAGGGCGCCAGCCTCGCTAAACAAAGTTGTTGTTTTACTGGTGAGCCAAACGACCTCCTTCACCCTTTCCTCAACCTCTTTTTCCTGTCGGGCAACATTCTCAGGTGCTGCCGTATCGTGTTGCGACAATATCGCCGCCATATACATTATGAAGCTCGTCAGGTATACCGCTTCTTCTCCTTTGGTTCATCCCAGTACAATAGATTTTATGTGATTTGCCAGCAGGGGAACATAGGCTGTCACTGAGGCGTCCCAGAGAAGACAGACCAACATCCCGTGCATGCTGACGACGATAGTAATCAGTTGGTGATCCACATTGATCGGTGGTCTTGCGGCCATTCTGTTAGTCCTTCGCATCTTTTATCAACGCGATGTAAACACTGTACCCTCATAACAATGGAATAAAACAGTTGTAAGGGACGTAGTCATAGTCACCTCTACCTGTTTTGTATCTCTGGGGACTCAGTTTTTAATTTCACTCATCCATCCCCTGCCTCTGGCCCTCCTACCCTTAACTTTGCCCATTAATATTTTTGTTATTATTCCCTAAGTACATGGCCAAAGTATCTCAGTATCTCATTATTCTTTTCAAAATATTTCTTGAGAAGTTTTTTGTTAATCTTAGTACTTCTTCATTGTTTTCCTGTCAGTGTAGCTTATTCATAGCATTCACCTATAACATCACATTTAAAGACCCCCAACCTCTGCTGAAAGTGCCCACGCTTCTGACCCATACATCAGTCCTTGCTATATAAAGCCTTTCAGCAGCCTTTTTTTTTTCAAATTAAAGATAATCTCCCTTTTCACTGTGTCTTTGTGATTACTAACTGCTGTTTTTCCTGGCCCTATTTTTGTTTTTATTTCTTCCGTACATCTGCCACACAGCTAATGTTACTTACCATATACACAAAATATTCCACCAATCACAATCACCTTTACATACAGCCTTCCTTTACCAAGTACTGTATTGCCAGGTAAAATAGCGAGCACGTGACCAGGGTGAGGTTAGTGCATCTTTGGTTGACTGTACTTGTACCCGAGGGGACAGTCTCGTGTACACAATATATCGGGACCAAGACAGGGACTGATACTCTTTGTAGTGGCGTTTGTCGTCACCGGTTACTGCGTCATAGTGGCGTAGTGTGGCACTTCCTTAATGTTTCAAAGGCGTCCAGTGTTCGTCAGATGCTTTTCATTGTGCGGCGTGAATGTGACATTTGAGATGGTATACATACTGTAAACTTCACTCATGCTCTAAGTAGTAGTAGTTGTAGTAATAGATTTTGTAGTAATAATAGTTGTAATAGCGGTAACAGTAATGATATAAAGCTACTACCAATACTACTTTTTTTTAATGGCCTCCAGCCTCCCCCAATAGCCAAACCTTCGCCACCATTTTATTACCTTAATATTAAATATCCTAATACATAATTAGCTATCCTGGCTGTGTTGAGTTAGTTGAGCCACAGATCTATGCGGCATTCAGTGACTGTTGCCTCATAGTCAATATCTGCAACTGTTGTCGGCTTTGGGGCCGATGCTCTCGTTCCCCTGAGGTAGAGCAAAACCGACCGAAGTACTACTCCAACTCTCTTTTTAACGTGGCCTCCAGCCTGCCCCAATAGCCATACCTTCGCCGTTATTTTATTACCTTAGAATTAAATAACAATACAAAAGTAGCTACCCTAGCTACTACAACTACTACTACTACTACTACTAATAATAATAATAATAATAATAATAATAATAATAATAATAATAATAATAATAATATCATTATCATTATAATTAGAACATGTATAAAAAAATACGGAGAAACGTTATCATTTCTGTTGAAGAGCAAAGTAAGAGTAAATTATGAAATCCCAAGT
This sequence comes from Homarus gammarus, assembly GCA_958450375.1. Taxonomy (NCBI): domain Eukaryota; kingdom Metazoa; phylum Arthropoda; class Malacostraca; order Decapoda; family Nephropidae; genus Homarus; species Homarus gammarus. The sequence goes on from CAUDMG010002791.1 coordinate 510,474, forward strand.
TGTAACGAGGCCGATGTTGGAATTTCTTTTAGTGCCGTTGTCCTCAGAAATTTTAGAGTAAACAGGATACGTGACGCGCATTGTCCAGTCAGATATGATGACTAACTTCTTTACTACTACTGCTACTCTTTCTGTAAATACTACTACTACTACTAATAATAATAGAGCGTGTTCAGTTAAAGGATGCCAGTGTAAAAGGTAATGGCATATAATAAAAAGAAATTCATCATATTTGGGGACAATATTAAGCTATTTATTTTACCTTGTGCCAGAGTATTGGGTCACGGCGTTGCGTCATGGACCTTATTTCTTTTCCTGGACGACATCCTGTCTTTGTACACTTGCAATAGACTTACCTATCTTTTGACTTGTAACGTCTCTCTCTCTCTCTCTCTACTACTACTTCTCTTCCCCCTTTCCTTCATACTCTTCCTTCTCTTTTTCTTCCATCCCCTCCTTTTCGTTTTCCTCCTCCCCCCCTTTCTCCTTTTCTTCCTTCACCTCTTCCTTCTCCTTCGTCTCTTCTTCCTCCTCTTCATCACCTCCTCCTCTTTCTTCTCGTTCTCCTCCTCATCTTTCCCCTCCTTCCTTTATTTTTCTTCTTTCTCGTTTCCCTCCTCCGTCTCCCTCCTTCTTCTGTCGTTCTTCCTATTCCTCCTTCCCATCCTCTCGCTCCTCCTCCCCCTCCTCCCATCTTCCCTCATTAGGTCAATAAAAATAATAGAAACTTTTTTAATGCTGGGAATTTATTACTAAGATCAAGGGAGGGGGTAAGGGAGGGGGGTAAGGGAGGGGTTAAGGGGGGGTAAGGGAGGGGGTAAGGGAGGGGGGGTAAGGGAGGGGGGTAAGGGAGGGGGTTAAGGGAGGGGGGGTAGGTGTTGTGGAGAGAATGCTATACGGTACTATTCCCCCTAGTCCTAGCAACGTCACCCGTCCTAGCAGTTGTACTAGGAAAAGTGGCACTACTAGCAACAGGACCTGGCAATGTGTACTATTCCTAGCAGTATACTGTATGTATTTTTTTAATATTAGCAGAAATACTCGGAAAAAAGTACCATTGCTAATAACAGTACCAGTTCTATCTAGAAAATACTAGGTTAAATATGACTAGCAAGACTCCCATCCTAGCAACAGTGTCAATCCTAGCAGAGCCCCTAGGGAGGACGCCACTAGCAGCAGTACCTAACCGCATGTACTACCTTGACTAGTACTCCTAGCAGCAGTACCAGATTCTGGGTACTAGTAGATTAGTAGTGGGGGTTCCACAAGGGGGGGAATTTCCCTCCGTCCCTCTCTGCTCTCCCCCCCCTCTCCTATCACCTCATCTTGGCTGCCATTGTCTCTCTTTTTACTCTTTTGTTGTTCTTATCATTTGTATCTTTATTGTTCATTATTTTCGTATAATATTCGTCCATGTTATCCTCAATCATTAGCATATATTTTTATGCTCTCTCTCTCTCTCTCTCTCTCTCTCTCTCGGGGAACCCCTTTTACCAGTTACGGGATCGGGATTATTGGAAAACTACTGATGACGCGAGACTCTTCCTTGTCCTACAGTCTTTTGAATGCCGTCAATATCCTCAAAGTAAAAATAAATAAATAAAGAGCATTTTGGAGCATTATTATGTTCATCAGACTCAGTTAACAGACCTCAATTAAATCCAATGATAATAAGATTGTCAAAATAATTACATCAGTCGCTAGTATTGGTCAGGCAGACTTAAAGAATGTCAATATTGGTTACATTCCGAGGGGTTCTTGGTTGACATTTTTATTTTTATTATTTTTTTTTTTTTGTGTTGGTACTGATGACCGAATTGACCCACTGAACTGAATAACATCTATTACATACACCAGAATAGCACAAAAATACAGAGGTCTTTTTTACGTCGAGAGAAAAAACGTTTACGGACTTGACAACAGAAAACGAGTTTGGGTGTATCATAAATATTTCTTGGAGAGCTTTAAGTTACTGTTGAAAAAAAATTATATATTTAATCTTGTTGGAATCTTTCTGGCTTTTCTTGATTTTACTCTCATTTATATGTTCTTGTTGACGACTTATTGCAGATGATGTTGCTATCCTGACGGTCTGTTGCAGAGTCTGAGTAGGGGGTTTATGTCTGTCGCTGTTGATGCAGAGAGTTGAGTTAGGCCTTTTCGGTGGTGGTGGTGGCCTGGGAAGAATTATCCTGGGGCTTCTCTTCGTGGATACAAAACCAGGGCAACCTCTTCTGCAGCTCCAATCTGAAGTAAAACAGAACAAAGGAAATGGTGAGAAGATAGTGAGGAAGATGATGAGGAAGGGGTGAGGGAGGGGTGAGGGAGATGGTGAGGGAGGGGTGAGGGAGGGGTGAGTGAGGGGTGAGGGAGGGGTGAGGAAGGGGTGAGGGAGGGGTGAGGGAGGGGTGAGGGAGGAGTGAGGGAGGGGTGAGGCAGGGGTGAGGGAGATGGCGAGGGAGGGGTGAGGGAGGGTGAGGGAGAGTGAGGGAGGGAGGGTGTGGGAGGGGTGAGGGAGGGGTGAGGGAGATGGCGAGGGAGGGGTGAGGGAGGGGTGAGGGAGGGGTGAGGGAGGGGTGAGGGAGGGGTGAGGAAGGGGTGAGGGAGGGGTGAGGGAGGGGTGAGGGAGGGGTGAGGAAGGGGTGAGGGAGGGGTGAGGGAGGGGTGAGGGAGGAGTGAGGGAGATGGCGAGGGAGATGGCGAGGGAGGGGTGAGGGAGGGGTGAGGGAGGGGTGAGGGAGGGTGAGGGAGATGGCGAGGGAGGGGTGAGGAAGGGGTGAGGGAGGGATGAGGGAGGGATGAGGGAGGGGTGAGGGAGGGGTGAGGGAGGAGTGAGGGAGGGGTGAGGGAGATGGTGAGGGAGGGGTGAGGAAGGGGTGAGGGAGGGGTGAGGGAGGGGTGAGGGAGGGGTGAGGAAGGGGTGAGGAAGGGGTGAGGGAGGGGTGAGGAAGGGGTGAGGGAGGGGTGAGGGAGGGGTGAGGAAGGGGTGAGGGAGGGGTGAGGAAGGGGTGAGGGAGGGGTGAGGAAGGGGTGAGGGAGGGGTGAGGAAGGGGTGAGGGAGGGGTGAGGGAGGGGTGAGGGAGGGGTGAGGAAGGGGTGAGGGAGGGGTGAGGGAGGGGTGAGGAAGGGGTGAGGGAGGGGTGAGGAAGGGGTGAGGGAGGGGTGAGGAAGGGGTGAGGGAGGGGTGAGGAAGGGGTGAGGGAGGGGTGAGGGAGGGGTGAGGAATGTAATTAATTATTATTATTATTATTTTTATTATTATTATTATTATTATTATTCGAAGAGAAACACTAAAATATCTTAAATAAATAAGTTAATTCCTGATGCCACCTAAATCTCCAGACAACTCTGAATCAATTCATCTTGATTATTTGGTGTGCCCTCAGGTGATAATGACACCAGCTAATTCTCCTGGCACAGTAAGACTAATAACTCCTGTCGATGATAGTGACAATAATTATGACATCTGTTGAGGATATTGACAACAGGTAAGTCTTAGGACATCCTGTTGATGGCAGTGACAACAGCCGGTATAATATTTGTTAAAGTCACCTGTAATTATCTATCTTACCCATGTATCTAAACACGACTTTATACCTGTATCTCGGGTGATTGAGGGCGTATATCCAGGGGTCGATGCACGCTACGCTCTTGCAGGTGAGAGCGGGAATCATGGACACGAGTGGAGTCAGTTTAGTTCTGCAAGAGAAGGCAGGGGAAGAAAGAACCTCCCGTGAGAATTGTTTGAGAAATGAAGAAAAGATGTTTATAATTATGACATTATGTGGGCTCTCTCTCTCTCTCTCTCTCTCTCTCTCTCTCTCTCTCTCTCTCTCTCTCACCTGTCACCAAAGGCTCCAATGAGTGCGACGACAGCATAAGGCGTCCATGCCGTGAGGAACATGAAGAAGAGGCCCATGCAGACCTTAGCAATGCGGATCTCTGCTGACTTCTCCTGCTCCTCCTTATTCCCGGCACTTCTTAGGCTATCCACGTTCATCTTCTTGGCCTGTGGGGAGATGGTGACGTGAGTGAGTGAAGTAAAGCGAATGTGTGCAAGAAGGGGGTTAGGGCTTTTAGAGAGAGGGGAATTGAATTGAATTTTTCCGCGAGTACTAGTTTATTGTGCACCACATACTTATCCTGTGAGCGGTAACGCAAAAGGGATTACAGATCAAAGGTCAAAAAGGGTGCTTATCAGATCCCAGTGGTCAGGATATTGTGACGCTAAGTGTTACAGAGTATTTCCAGTACACTGTTTAGTTCAGTATAAAGAAGTTTGCTTAGCTACTAGACGTGAAATGTGGACACACCTTTAGTGTATCAACTATATTACCATCATAGATATAAAGTGCTGTGCCATGCTTGGACCTGTCCCTAAAGGGTTCGCAGACGTAGTGTTGGAGTGTGTGGCCATATGTCTGGAGAGGCATACTGCCAGAGGTACTTATACCTTAACCTAGCGTTTACAGCATCTAGTGGAGGCTCACAAATAATACAGTATCTTCCTATGATTAATCTACCTATTCTCACCTGTACCCCTTATGATTACGTTCATATCTATCTATTAAGTAGCCTACCTGTATTCTGTGTCACACACCTTTAAACACTCTAAGGCTGTTGTAATCAGCTTATAGGTATCACCTTGTACCCTCTTTGTTAACTAGTACTGACCTGTGATTTCATGGACTTCTCGTGAGCGCTGACGTGCCCAAAGATCTGGCTGTAGAAGTACACGATGAAGAACCCAGGCAAGATGTAGGCGAAGAAGAATACTCCGGCCACGAAGGTGCGGGTGTTCTCATCCTCAGTCAGGAAGTCGAACGAACATGTGGTCAGGAAGCCCTCTGTGTGTGGTGATATTAGTGGTGATAGTGGTGGTCAGAAAGCCCTCTGTGTGTGGTGATATTGGTGGTGATAGTGGTGGTCAGAAAGCCCTCTGTGTGTGGTGATAGTGGTGGTGATAGTGGTGGTCAGGAAGCCCTCTGTGTGTGGTGATATTGGTGGTGATAGTGGTGGTCAGGAAGCCCTCTGTGTGTGGTGATAGTGGTGGTGATAGTGGTGGTCAGGAAGCCCTCTGTGTGTGGTGATAGTGGTGGTGATAGTGGTGGTCAGGAAGCCCTCTGTGTGTGGTGATAGTGGTAGTCAGGAAGCCCTCTGTGTGTGGTGATAGTGGTGGTCAGGAAGCCCTCTGTGTGTGGTGATAGTGGTAGTCAGGAAGCCCTCTGTGTGTGGTGATAGTGGTGGTCAGGAAGCCCTCTGTGTGTGGTGATAGTGGTGGTCAGGAAGCCCTCTGTGTGTGGTGATAGTGGTGGTCAGGAAGCCCACTGTATGTGGTGATAGGGGTGTGTGTGTGTGTGTGTGTGTGTGTGTGTGTGTGTGTGCGCCCAAACAGGGTGGTGTAATGTGTCTAGTGTGGCAGCATTATGCTAGTGTTAAGCTGCAAGCACTGCTTGCTTCCTCTCGCTTTCAGCTCCCACCGCTGGCTCGCCCTCATGGTGGTGCACAGCCTCTTTACCATCAAGACTCCTGCTGTGCCTCCTCGTGGCAACACACGGTAACTGGGTGCCCCATAGGTCCAGGCTAGATCAATAGAGAATCTCGGAGCAGCAGTGGGCCCCAGAGGAACAGCATATAGGCCCACTGTCATGTGGTCACGCCCCATCGCCTGCCAAACACTGCCCCGCTGCCTTGCAGAAGTGTGTCTGCCTGCAGCGGGGCTCCACCACAGATTTTTCTTTTGAGGTTTACTCCCGTAGCCTTATACCTACCAAGGTTGCTCCGCAAGGCAGCGGAGCAGTGGTTGGTAGACACCAGGACGTGTCCACATGCCTGTAGGCCTATTCTGCTGTGTACTGGCAAGGGAAGACTTATGCAAGTTGCTACCTTGTTCACCACGAGGGTTAGCCAGCGGCGGTAGCTGAAAGCGAGAGGAAGCAAGCAGTGCTTGCAGCTTAACACTAACATAATGCTGCTAGACTAGATGCAGTACACCACCCAGTGTGCGACACACACACACACACACACACACACACACACACAGACACACACACACACACACACTTCCCCTTGCATAAACACCCCGAAACAAAAATAAAACGCCCACTCACCAGGCACGAATCTTCCCCAGATATTGAAGAGAGGCAGGAGACCCCAAGGGGTAGCATAACCCCATATGGCCAGCACCATTAGGAAGGCTGTACCCCGGGTCATCTTGGGCTCAAATGGCTTGGCGATGGTTCTGTAATGCATTAAGGCAGTTTGTAGTAGGTATTCTCTCTCTCTCTCTCTCTCACATCTCCCCATCCTGCCATCCCTACATACCTTTTTACCCCTCCATTACCCAGTCCCCATCCACCCCTTCCCCCCATCACCCTAAATAAACATACTTGTATCTGTCGTAGGCGATGGCGGCGTTGGTCATAGCTCCGGCAATACCCGAGTAAGAACCCATCAGAGCGAAGACGTCACAGCCCAGTTTTCCCCAGATCGGTCCCTCGTTGAAGGAGTTGACGATGAACACAGGAGTCTTGAGCATCATGATGAAGTCTAGGATGGCCAGGTTGATGACGAACATGTTAGACGGGGTCCTTAAACTCTTGGCGCTGTGGAGTCCGTAGGTAGATTAGAAAGATGTTAAGTAGAAAAAAATTAACGGGTAATAGCCTACCCGGGCACAGGTCATCGACCCACAAATGGGCCTTGGGGGACGGGGGGGGGGGGAAGGGTAAAATGAAATTTAAAATATAAGAAAAAAAGGCTATATTAATCTACATCACGAAGATGCCGGAAAACCAGCTTTTTGAAGTGAGACATTGTATAAGTATGGAAACACAGAAGAAGGCAGAGTATTCCACAGTTTGGCTGTGTGAGGAAAGAAGGAGGTACTATAACAGGTTATTCTAGTATGACTGACATCCACACAGAAATGGTGGGCAACGTGGGCAAGACGTGTGTTACGAGCCCACGGCCTTGCCGGCGGTACACAGGATGCCAAATCCACCGAACATTGCCCGTTAAAGTACCTGTAAAAGAGAGAGAGTGAAGCAACATTGCGGCGAAGAGAAAGGGAAGAGAGATAGTCGACTAAAGGAGGAGAGTTAAGAAGACGAAATGCCTTTGATTCCACCCTATCTAACAGGTGGACAGAAGAAGAGCCACCCCAGATATGAGAGCAGTACTCCAAGTTAGGACGAATAAATCCCTTATATACTTGAAGCAACTGCTCAGGAGTGAAGTAGCTACAGCATCTGTACAGCATTCACAGCTTTCGGGAGGCAACTTTAGCAGTGTTGTGGATGTGTGGCTTCCATGACATATTAGAGGAAATGGTAAGACCTAGCATATCTATTTTAGAATTTGGCAGAATGATTGCGTCTTGAAATATGATTGGTGGAAAATCATCTAATTTGGAAAGTGTAATTGGTAAATACTGTGTTTTATTACTATTGAATTTAACCAAATTTTTATCTCCCATTCGGAGGTGTTGCACAGATCCGCATTGATAGATGTAATGATCCCAGCTCTAGAAACAGATTTTGTTTGAGAATTAGGGGGAAGGGGAAATGTGAAGAAGAGTGAAGAGTAGAATCACCAGTGTAAGAATGGATATAATTAGTCGTAGTGTGAAGTAAATCATTGATAAAAAGAATGAAGAGAGTAGGTGAAAGAACAGAACCCTGTGGGACGCCACTATTGGTAGAGAAAGAGCGAGATCGATCCCTCGACAACAACTGCCAGGGATCGGTTCTCAAGGAAGCTAGAAATTAGAGAACAAAGTGGGGGAGAGACACCATAAGAGGGAAGTTTAGAGAACAAAGACTTGTGCCATACACTGTCAAATGCTTTCTAGATGTCGAGGGCCACGACGAAAGTTTCCTCATAATCCCTAAGAGAGGATGACCAAAGATGGGTGCAGTAGGAGAGCAGATCACCAGTAGATCTCGCCTGGCGAAAGTCATACTGGTGGTCCGACAAAAGAGAATGGCGTTCAAGGTGACGGAGAAGACGAGATAGATAAGAATGGTGTTAAGTATAGTACTTCAATAGGTAAAGGTGCAGTGTGTCCGGAGGTATAATAGAAAGGTGTTTAGTACACTCCGTACCAAGGAGTATATACATAGTTACCTAAATACATGAAGGTTAAGTATAAGTAGCGAATGATTTGCTAGCCTTGTGAATACGCAACCGCGTTGGTAATGTACTGTACACTGCCTATGTAGAGTCGTGAACAAACAACTTACCTGTCTCTATCATGAGAAACGGTTGTGATGATTTATCTTAATTGTGGTCGACACTGCTTCTCTCTCTCTCTCTCTCTCTCTCTCTCTCTCTCTCTCTCTCTCTCTCTTGTTTCCTTGTGATTATCAGCATATACTTGGATCACGCGCACCTACAGAGATTTACTTGCATATATATATATATATATATATAGCTTACCTAGAAAACACCCAGATGACGACACCGTTGCCAGAGAGAGCAGCAAACATGAAGAAAATATATAAGACACCCAACATGTAGTGGAGGAAAGGGTTGGGGGCCTCAAACGTCTTCCAGTATGGGTGAACGTACGCCATGTATTCTGGGGGAGTGTTCCAGCCAAGCATCTTCAGTTCGTAGCGTCCATCCGCCACCAAGCCCTCACCGGACCTGAAAAACAAGGGTGTTATTCTTTCTTGTTTTTCTCTTTTTTTGGGGGGGGGTAGGTTAGGTTTCTTGGCGGCTAGTGGTGATAGGTTAGGTAGAAGAGGTGGTGGTGTAGGTGGGAGGTGGTGGTGTAGTTGAGAGGTAGTGGTGTAGGTGGGAGGTGGTGGTGTAGTTGAGAGGTGGTAGTGACGGTAGTGTAGGTGGGAATTTATTGTTTTGAATTTTCCTGCGTACTGCAGCTAATTTATTGTGCACCCCGTATTCATCCTGTGAGCGATAGCACAAAAAGGGTTACAGAGTAGAAGCCACAAAGGGTGTTTATCAGACCCCAGTGATCATAATATTACGCCATTGAATGTTACAGACTATTTCCAGTGCATTGCTTAAGTCGGTACATAGAATTTTGATTAGGTACTCAATGCCAAGTGTGGATACAGCCTTAGTATATCAGCTATCATGTCATCAGATATAAAGTGCTGTGTCATTGCATACAAAGTGTGCTTGGATCTATCCCTGTAAGGTTCTATTTTTTCACAGTATGTGGCCATATGTCTGGCCGCACACTTTACATTTTGTTTTGTTCACATATGCCTTAGGGGCATACTGCCAGAGGTACTTATATCCTAACCTTAGTCTAGCGGTGACAACATCTTGTAATCTAGTGATCTTGTTACTTGCTCCATTTACATGTTTTCCTTGACACATACATCTCATGCTGGTAAACTATGGGATGACTACTGCCTATTTGCACTTGTCTATTGGCTTCAAATTCATCAGCAAATTCTTTTCGAATTATAGTTTTTAAGGTTTTGTTTGACAGTCCTAGATTGTATTGACAGGGGATCCACAACAGCTTGATCCTGACACCCCGTCATTAAGACACACATGCTTGTGTCTGGCTTCAGAGACAAGTGGGTAGCAATCTTGAGTTTAGGGAATCAGGATAAGGAATTAGTTATGATGAGACTGTCACTGGCAGTGCCTTCAAAAAGTTTCATTTTGTAGAGTGCATGCCCAGTTATTAATTCTAACTCCTTTATCACACTACCGTTAGGCTGAGTCACAATGACAGCACCTGCAGCCCTCCCACAGACAGTGTTAAGAGAGCCGTCAGTGTGAATGGTCTGTATGATGTTATTTTCAGTTTGTAGGTTATGTGTTCAAGAGCTCTAACTTTAGCAGTGTGTTGGAAATACGGATTATGTGTGGTCAGTCATTGAGGCGGGTATGTGGGTGTTGTCATGTCGAAGGGAACTGTCCACCAGGGTGACCGGAAGTGCTGCTGTGTCTCAGCTTTGTACAGATGGTCTAGTGACTAGTCCAAGTATCTTCATGAGTGGAACTGTAGTTTGGAACCAATTAGATTCACCAGTTTCATGACTCATATATTCTAGTAGTTTTTCAGAAGCAAATGTTATCTGCATCACCACGCAAGAGTCTCTGGGCTATCATGAGGTTGACTTCAATTATTCTATCTTTAACACTGGGTATACCTAGTTTTTTCCTCATATTAATGCTTTAAGGACTTTATTTTGCTTGTTTTCGAGCTTGTCAATGCCTTTCCCGTCACGAAGGACCAGAGCTGGTGAGTAGTAATCTATATCAGAGATTGTCTATAGCCTAGCTACTGAACTGAACATTATTTTGAAAATTCTAATTTTAGCGCCATAATGTGGGTTGTACCCCGCTACACATTTAAAGGGTTTTAACCTAGAATAAAATGGTGGGTCAGCTCTTGCATGGCAGGTGGAGGTAAACTCAACATGCATTAGTATGTTCAACTTGTGTTAGAATGTTCAACATGTGTTAGTGTACCCAACATGTGTTAGTATGTCCAACATGTGTTAGTATGTTCAACATGCGTTAGTGTACACACACTACAGTCATTAGTATGCACACACAATATGTATACACACATGCGTAAGTATACACATTACACACACACAAGCATACAGTAGTATTAACATCAACCAAGTGTCTATAACAGTATCTAGAAAATTTAACACAGTACAGTTCTGCTCAGATCAACACTGGGCACTATCAGGATCTTACATGCAGAGTTTAATAATGTGTATAACTGTCTTGCCATTGTGGTATCCTGAGCCAGACCTGCTGGACAAAGTAGGTGGTTGACTGTAATAATGGTGGGATATATAGTGCAGGGGTCTTGTAGGTGTTTGTAGGGTCTTGTGGGTGTTTGTAGGGTCTTGTGGGTGTTTGTAGGGTCTTGTAGGTGTTTGTAGGGTCTTGTGGGTGTTTGTAGGGTCTTGTGGGTGTTTGTAGGGTCTTGTGGGTGTTTGTAGGGTCTTGTGGGTGTTTGTAGGGTCTTGTAGGTGTTTGTAGGGTCTTGTGGGTGTTTGTAGGGTCTTGTAGGTGTGTGCTGGGTTGCCTATATGTACGATAACTGTGTTCTCAGCTGTCTATATGTACGATAACTGTCCTCAAATGTCTGGATGTACGATAACTTTTGGCGTCTGTCTGTACGATAACCTCAGGTATCTGCGTAAGATGAACTGTGAAGGAACGTACGTGAAAGGCGATGGTCGGATCGGTTGGGTGACGTTGGCCATCACTGAGGCCGGCAGGAGGGGCGTTTCCAGCTGCGACATGGCGCTAACTCTCACCTGATGCAGAAAACTAAAAAAATAAATATGAATGAAAACAAATAATTCAGAAAGGGTAATTTATAATAGAAATATTACATAGGCAATTATAGAATATGGGTAAACTCATTAAACTGTGATCGATGGTAAAATGGGTAACTGCAATTTTGGTTAAACGAGTGGGATATTGATAAATAGATGTGAATTGTGGTATAAAATGAGTAAATTGTGCAAGAAAATGGTTATGTTGGCTTACAATGGCGATCAATTTTGGTGGGCAGCCAAAACCGCTGACGGTCCGCAAGAGGGCTTCCCTGTTGACCGAGTCGAAGGGCTTGGTTAGGTCGATGAAGGCCAAGTACAGGTCACGACGCTCTTCTCTGCACTCTGGCGGGCACCAAAGAGCATGACAATGGTACCACGTGATGGTCTAAAGCCACATTGAGATTCTGGGAGGAAGTTTTCCGCCTTAAGAAGAAGTCTGTTCGGGAAGACTCGTCGGTTATTTTGTCAGCTATGGACAGCAGCGAGATCCCGTGGAAGTTGCCACTGTCTGACCGGTCTCCCTTGTTCTTAGAGAGGCGGGGGATTTCCTTCTTCTCCTATATATTCTCCAGGAGAGAGTGGAGACGGCTGGTAAGCAGAGGTCCTCCTGCCTTATACACCTCGGCTGGGATTCCGTCAGGCCCTGAGGCTTTGTTATTTTTCATCTGTTTGATAGCAGTAGCTACCTCATCCAGGGATGGAGGATAGCTGAGGTGGGCCACCTCTGGATGCTGAGGGACCTGCTGGGTAGTCAGGATATCCAGATCGGTGTTTCTGTTGAGTAGCGAGTGGTTGTACTCTTTCCAGCACTGAAGGATGCCTTCCTCACCTTTAAATAGGGAGTTACCGTCAGCTGAGTGGAGGAGGGCTGCGCCATGAGTGATTGGCCCATGAAATGCTTTATTGGAATTGAAAAATTCACACGTCTTGTGTTGGTCTGCAATTTTATGCGTTTCACATGCTTTATTTTTAAACCATTCGTTCTTTAGAATGCAAAGTTCGTGCTAGCCCGCTGCTTTCTTCTTGCACAAGGTATCAGCTTTGGTCCGAGACTGAGGGTTGTTCTGCCAGTTAGTTAAAGCAGCACGTTTATCATTAACGAGTACATTGATTTCCGGGTCATTTTCATCAAACCAGCCCTGGTGTATTCTTTCCATATGGCCGAGGGTCTCTGCAGGTTTTTGTCATGACTGAGTCAATAATAGCCCATTCGGGCACTGGAATTTGGGTTGTTTGTTGTCTGATTGTTTATCACCCCATGGTCGAGCTGCTCTCTGAAAGCATGTGCTACCATTGGATACTCTAGACGTTAAGGTTAAAACCTCTTCTGGAGGCTTGTTACCTTCGCCGTTTTGGGGCGGCGTGAAGTGAGAGCTTGGCTCTGACGAGCCGATGATCAGTGTCACAGTGGTCTGAGCCACACATGGCTCGAGTGATGAGAACATCTCGGTGACCTCTTTCTCTGACAATGATGTAGCCGATGAGATGTCAGTGTTTGGATCGTGGGTGTTGCCGTGAACCCTTGAACTTGTCAGCCTGCCTAAACAAAGTATTGGTGATAGTGAGGCTGTGTGCAGCACACTTGCTGAGGAGGAGTAGGCCGTTGGGATCACACTTGCCTAGTCCATTTCTCTCTATGACTCCCTGCCAACTCTGACATTGAAGTCACCTAACACAACCTCTGTCGAGGTCGGCGTAAAAGGCCTTCTTGGTCTCATCCTCTGCAGCCAGTGTTGGGGTGTATGCACTGAAGAAAGGGCATGACGTGAGTGATTCAGTAGGACTCTGAGCGTCAAAGGGCATTCGTTGATCCTAACAGACATTTCAGTTAGCCTGTGTCGGATGCGTTGGTGGATGGCAAAGCCAACTCCATAGATGCAGTTTCTCTCCGCAGCAGGTTTACCCCTCCAGAAGATAAAGCCAGACCTCTGTTCTTTAAGTTAACCCTCATCTCGGAGCCAGGACTATATCGATGTTATACCTAGCCAGTTCTTTTGCCACAAGAGCGGTTCTTCTTTCAGGACGCTCATTTGTGCCAGTATCCAGAAGGGTCCTGACATTCCATGCAGCGACCATAAGAGGTTGCTTAGTCTGTTTTATAGGATCTGTGATTTTGATTGTCTTTTGGACCGCAAAAGGATGACCTTTCTGGGTGCGGTTGCCCAGTTGGGTTTATGCACCTAGAAACCCAACTCATAAACACACACACACACACACACACACACACACACACACACACACACACATGCACTCACACACTCAAACACACACACACACATACATACAAACCAAAAAATCTCAAACTGTAACAAAACCACTCACAAACGCAGCTGGGGGATCAAACCACCTACCCATGAAAAAGGAGGCGAGCGCTGTATCCATTCAACCACCTGACTCTAACAACACCATAAACTGACATTAAATAGACTCACAAAAGCAGACCTAACAATTTCAAAAATAAACTCACACAGATAATACCAAACTTAAGATAAAAAAAAAGTCTAAAAAAGCGATTATAACAAAATATAAACATACACAAACAGACACACACAAACAGACTCACACAAACAGACACATACTAACAGACTCACACAAACAGACACATACTAACAAAATACCCAACACACTTACCAGTCTTCGATTCTACAAGGTGGTGATGGTCGGGTGGTCTCGACAGAGGCGACAAAGGAGCCCGACTGCAGGGACTCTCTCAGTAATATATACCTCACTGGGAGCTTACCTTTTTTATATTTTTTCTACGGGGATTAGCGATCAGGGCCAGATAAAGATCAAAAGTGAGAAAAAATATGTGTATGTTGTGTTGTCACTAGTAAGAGAAACAATTGAGACCCTGCAAGTGTGTGTAATTGAGGCAGAAAGTCAGATCAGCAACCTGAGATTTTGTAACAATTTGCGTAATGCCATATAGCAGTAGGGTCTAAAATAAAAAACGCATTATGATTCCAATATCTTCCCAGGCGGTATTACCTCCCTGTTCGGTAGCTGCCAAATACCTACTACCTATTAACCTCATTAATCTACTCCTGTTCCTGCTAATATCGTTCCATTTACTACTGTTTCTCGGATAGGCGAATAGACCCGGGAAGTAGCAGTAGAAGGGACCACAACAAGATTAGGTTTGGATACTACGGATGTAAGTGAATACCTTCGATGTTCATTTGTCTCTCACAATAAAAAATTCACCTCCTTTTATATACTGTATATATTTATTTTAATTTTCTAAGTCTTAATTAAATATGAATCAAGAAGATGTATGGATATATTATAGTGATATAATATTTAGGTGAAATAAGATTGTATATTTATATAACCAGAAGCCATAACACATATTATTATTGTATTAAATGGATCGAGCGATGAAGCCTCAGGAATGGTTGATTTAGTTAGCGGTACACTAATGGCAGGTGGTGGTGGGCAGTGTGTGGGTGTGGGTCAGTATAGTTCGCGGTACACTAATGGCAGGTGGTGGTGGGCAGTGTGTGGGTGTGGGTCAGTATAGTTAGCGGTACACTAATGGCAGGTGGTGGTGGGCAGTGTGTGGGTGTGGGTCAGTATAGTTAGCGGTACACTAATGGCAGGTGGTGGTGGGCAGTGTGTGGATGTGGGTCAGTATAGTTAGCGGTACACTAATGGCAGGTGGTGGTGGGCAGTGTGTGGGTGTGGGTCAGTATAGTTCGCGGTACACTAATGGCAGGTGGTGGTGGGCAGTGTGTGGGTGTGGGTCAGTATAGTTCGCGGTACACTAATGGCAGGTGGTGGTGGGCAGTGTGTGGGTGTGGGTCAGTATAGTTCGCGGTACACTAATGGCAGGTGGTGGTGGGCAGTGTGTGGATGTGGGTCAGTATAGTTAGCGGTACACTAATGGCAGGTGGTGGTGGGCAGTGTGTGGGTGTGGGTCAGTATAGTTAGCGGTACACTAATGGCAGGTGGTGGTGGGCAGTGTGTGGGTGTGGGTCAGTATAGTTAGCGGTACACTAATGGCAGGTGGTGGTGGGCAGTGTGTGGGTGTGGGTCAGTATAGTTCGCGGTACACTAATGGCAGGTGGTGGTGGGCAGTGTGTGGGTGTGGGTCAGTATAGTTCGCGGTACACTAATGGCAGGTGGTGGTGGGCAGTGTGTGGGTGTGGGTCAGTATAGTTCGCGGTACACTAATGGCAGGTGGTGGTGGGCAGTGTGTGGATGTGGGTCAGTATAGTTAGCGGTACACTAATGGCAGGTGGTGGTGGGCAGTGTGTGGGTGTGGGTCAGTATAGTTAGCGGTACACTAATGGCAGGTGGTGGTGGGCAGTGTGTGGGTGTGGGTCAGTATAGTTCGCGGTACACTGATGGCAGGTGGTGGTGGGCAGTGTGTGGATGTGGGTCAGTATAGTTAGCGGTACACTAATGGCAGGTGGTGGTGGGCAGTGTGTGGATGTGGGTCAGTATGTTGCTATGAATATATGTTCCTGTTTCTTTATATCGGAATGGGCAGATGTATGAGTATGTATTAGTATGATCTGAGTAATAATAGTTGTATTTATGTTTGTATAATCTCTTCCTCGTGTTATAGGTAGAGAAAGTCAATCGTCTCTTTATCAATAGTGAGGCTTCTTAGGGTCATAAATGGCTGACTCATTCAAATGTTGATACAAGCATGACACTAGGACAAATACTTCTTATATGCTACTCATTTAAAAAAAAGAGTTGAGTTCACTTAATTTTTTCCTTTGACAACCATATTGGACATTTTCAAAAAGGCCGCCACTAAATATTGGAGATGACTGAATACTAGACACCTCATTATGTGGGACCAGGTTCTTGAGATTGTAATTATTCGAATTTGAGTTAAACATATAAAAATATTGATTGTTTATGCGATATGCAATATCTAAATACCGGTAACTCCTCACATTAAAATACCATTGTAGACACGTTTAGACAAATGTGAATATTGTGCAATGAAATAATGTCATTGAAGCTAATGAACTCTCATCTAGGTTCTTGGATTGGTATTTAACAAGACAGAAGTACCGGCCGTCTTGACAGATATTGCAAGTCAATATCAGTCCCATTCATTGACAACTGGGACAACTGTTACTGCAGTTGGCTTAAGTACACCTTATTAAACATGAGATCAGGTCATAAATACCACATCCGCACACCAACACAACCACACACACACAAAGATTTCTGTCACAGAAAGACTTCTGGTTGAAGCAAGTTTGATTAGGGAATTAAATTCTATAAACCTTAGTGATGGTCAGTACAAAACTGATATGTTCCACAAATTTATTTGTCAGTGGCCCAAGGTTAAAAATGCTTTGAAAGCCTTCGAGTTAGATGTAGGAGAGATGATTAGTGGGTCCCATATTTGTACCTGATTTAACATGACAAGTTACGTCACCCTTTCTTTTAAGCTCCTCACTTGTCTCGCTCAAGTCTTCCTAAGTTTCTCTCGTTCCGTAGCTTTAGACTCTTATGTACAGTAGTACAGTACACATCAATGACTGTGTTGGGGGATGAATTCTTCCGGGACATATTCCCGAAATATTTGTCATTTTTTTGGTGGCAGGACGTGAACCACCACCTGTTCCATCGATCGTTGTATCAGGTTCAATGGTCGGCAAGTCGATCAGTTTCTGTAATTCATCAATTAATTCGACTCGGCACATGTGTGTAGGTAACACTAATCACTCACACATGATGGGTAATCAAGGTTCTCGAAGACGAATTCAGGCATATCGCATTCACGCCTTTGGCAGGATATAAAGTCTTGAAAATATTGCCATGTCTTCCTTCCACCATAAGTAAATCTTCACTCGAGTTCTTTACCTTGAAAACATTTTACTTCCTAACAAAATCAAAATTAAGTGCCAAATATTAGTGGTGTTACGGTTCATTTTTGAGGCGTCCATTTTGGAAATGCCCATTATGGCCGCCAGATGAATATTTCAAGTGCCCACGTTTTTTTTTTTAGAATAGACTCCACCTAAAGAGCACTTGTGTCAAATTTTATGCTTGTATGATTATCTGAAAGAGTTTTACCCTTATACAACTTACTGTACAAACTTCAGTATCTTACCCATCACAGAACACAACACCAGGTAAGGGTTAACATAGATAGTTTAACAATAACAATATTTCTTTCTTTTTATTGTGACTTTAAATACAAATAACAGAATAAATAAATACAAAATGCGCGAGACAGAGAAGATGTGCATTACTTAATACACACAGAAAGAAATAGTAATTACGTGTATATACCTTTAATTGCTTACTTATCAGGCATAAATACACCTTAAATAGACCTGTTATTACACGCACGCACATATATCTACCTTACTGATACTCTATCTAAATATAAGATACAGTCTGTGTTAAATAAAACGTGTAAAAACAGAACATTTATAAAAATATTCAACCGAATGTAAATCGTGAAATCGTTCAGTTTCATCAATTTACAAGTTACGTATTTTTTACAGATTTCTTACGGAGATGAGAGAGAAAGAGAGAGAGAGAGAGAGAGACTGTTACTTTCCACAGCAGATTGTTACTTCGATGCTAAGACAACCTTTCACCACCACAGCCCCACACCACCCACACCACCACCAGTAAGAACCTCCCTCAAGCCATACTCAACTTATAGCGACTCTGAATAGCTAACTTCCTGCCAGCATCTTCCTCATCATCCTCCTTTCTCCTGGTGTACAGACCAAACCTCGGATCCTTCTCTCTCTCCTTCTTCACAGCATAATTCTCTAGTCTCTTAATGATGCACTTATTACCCTTCTCCTTGGCGTGGTCAATAGGCAAGAAGTCGTCACAGTCCCGGATGTCGTGGCGGGCGTCGTTGTCTAGAAGGATACGCACCAGGGATTCGTTTCCGAGTCTGGCAGCGAGGTGAAGGGGTGTGAGGCCTCTGTTGTCTGTCGTGTTGATTTTGGCGCCGTTGTTGATAAGAATATAAAGGTCTGACATGATGGAGCTCTTGCCTGCACGGGAGGAAGGAGAGAGAAGTGAACATTGTGAGATAAAGAGAGACAGAGAGAGGGGGTTGGGTTGACCGGGGGTTGGGTTGACCAGGGGTTGGGTTGACCGGGGGTTGGGTTGACCAGGGGTTGGGTTGACCGGGGGTTGGGTTGACCGGGGGTTGGGTTGACCAGGGGTTGGGTTGACCAGGGGTTGGGTTGACCAGGGGTTGGGTTGACCGGGGGTTGAGTTGACCAGGGGTTGGGTTGACCGGGGGTTGGGTTGACCAGGGGTTGGGTTGACCGGGGGTTGAAATGACATGGAAACATTATGAGAGGAAGGAACACACAGAGTCCTGCCTGTGGGGGGAAGGAGAGAAGTAGGAGTTGTGAGGTAAAAGAGACAGACAGACGTAAGGAGATAAATATAGAGCGATTGACCTGACCTGAAGTGAGGTAGAAGACCCACAATGCACCAGCGTTATGACATAAACCTTATACTACCTTAATATAACCTCACTTTAACAAGATCACCTTAACGGGGTTAGCTTAATGGGTCAACTTAACGGGGTCAGCTTAACAAGGGTGACGTGTACTTAGGCAGGAAAGACTATAACTGGCTGAGGGGCTCAATAGGGGTCATGGAGAAATAAGGAGTACTAAGATTGGTAAAGTCATCAAGACATTATTGTCAGGTATACAGTATACCCGGGAGCGTGACGGTGATGATTTTGAAATATTTTAGAAATCGCAAAATATTCTCACAAACACGATTGTAGAAATTCTTTAAAACTTAAGACTTCGGATATTTATTTCTTGAACTCTTAAGAAAATTACTTTAATAAAAAACTACTAGAAGACGCAAGAAGTTTCACAAACATTAAAGTTTGTGAAGCCATCGCCTGGGAGACTTACATGCAGCGTAGTGTAATGGCGTTCTTCCCAGTCTGTCCACGGCGGCTACGTTCCCTTCCTTCTTCACGAGTCTTCTGAGGACAGCGTCAGAACCTCCCCACCTGACGGCGTAGTGGAGGGGCGTAGCTCCCGTTTTGTCGGCTTTCCGGAGGCTGGAGCCGCTGCTGATGAGGTAGAGGACCAGAGGCTCGTGCCCTGAGCAGATGGCATGATGCAGGGCGGTGCGACCTTCCCCGTCTGTTTCATTGATGTTATATTCTGAGGGGAAACATTGACAAATAATTGACACCGTTTTCTACCTCAGAGAGTTAAGTAAGTTTAACATTTATTAGGAGAGCGAGAGAGCGTAGTGAAATGTGGTGTTTGTTCGTAGGAAAAAATATTATCTAGTATATTCAACATTGTGATAATTAATTTATATCTTATGAATCTATAACTCGCTCCACAATGTTGGATTAAATATCGTATACAGTAGTTCGTGACATAAAACAAATATGAGTTGAAACTATATTGTACTTTACTTTATATCTAAATCAGTAATTGTGCTCCTGTTTCTCACACTTAGTCTTTAGTCAGGCAGAAGAGTTATATCTCGTTGTTATCTCACCGTTGTCAAGAAGCACTTCCATGGCCAACTGGCTACCGAAGCAGGCACAGTAGTGTATAGCGCGCTGCTCCTCTCCAACCTCAGTCACCCCAAGTCTGTAGATGGAGGGGGCTGAGCCCGTCTGTCTCACAAATTTATAACATTTATTGATATAGTAAAGGTTCATGTGAAGATCTGACACCCCAGCTGATTTCACCTTAAGGTTAATCATCCTAACCTAACCTTACCCTCCACCACCCCAAGTAGTATTAGTGTCATTAGTCATGAGGCGGAATAAGCTCGGCTACCTAATATTCACATGATCTTTTCTTTATCTCGAATATAAATAAAGTACATTTGCTTACACACAACACCGGGTGACGTCACTCACCTCACCAGAACGCCCAGCGTCTTGTACCTCCTTTTAAACAAAGTGAACTGAAACAACGTCAACCCATTTCGATCTGTCACGCCTTTATCCGCGCCAACCTCTATCAGCCTCTCGACCAGGCGCGGGGAGTCGACCAGGATGGCGTGGTGAAGGGCGCGGTGGTGATGACGCGTGTCTTGGGCCTCTACGTTCGCCCCCGCGTCTATCAGAAAGTTGGTGGCCTCCAGCTGGTCGTTCTCTACGGCTATGTGGAGGGGCGTGTTACCTCCCGGGTCCTGTAGGAGGAAGAAGGAGGTACGGTGTTGAGTAGGCACCTAACACATTCACCTACAAAGTGCTGAAATTATCAGAGATCTATACAGACGAGTTATTATCCCTTTAAATATCAGAATCTAAAAATCATTGATTAAATACTGAAGAACAGTAGTAATTCTTCTGGTGTCAGTCCGCCAGCCAATCGGCTGCCTCGCTACAAACTGACCCAAGGCCTCAGTTACAGGGCTCGAGTAAACAGATTATAGTTCCTCACCTGGAACTTCAACTGGTACATACACCTTCATCTGGCACCTAAGCCCTCACCTGAGAGTCTACGGAGGCCCCACGAGCAAGCAACAGGCGGATACACTCAAGACAGTTCACACTGGCAGCAGCATGTAGGAGGGGAGTGCCGTCAGGTGGGGCCATGTCCCCCCCAGCGTCCAGTAACAGCTCCAGCAGAGACCAGCACACTCGTTCCTGTACCATGACACACCTCCTGTTAGTCTAGCTGATGTTACAATGTATTGCTGCCTTTCAACAATTAAGTCCTTTCGGAGTGCATACTAGATATGACGGAGAAATTCTTAAGAAAGGAAAAAAGTATCGCACTCGTAGTGATAAACGTACCTTCCCACGCTGCCTGGCGAGTATGGCGGCGTGCATGGGAGTGTTGCCGGAGTGGTCAGTGATGTTTACTTCAGCTCCGGCACTCAGCAAAAGCTCAGTCGCCTCTCTCAAGCTACTTTTGGCGGACAGGTGCAGAAGCGTCCGTCCCTCCTAGAATTATAACGTTATTGTGGGGTTGTTCCAAATTGAAATCACCTGAAAATTAGACACCCCACCTTAATGAGCCTGAAGATTAACCATCCTAAAGGTACAATACCCGGACGATTAGTTTAGCATAACGGTTGATTAATCTTTAGATGAAATAACCTCGGCTGTCTCATCTATAAATGAAATAAACTGGAGGTGAAATAAATTAGGGTGTCTAATCTTCAGGTCATACCCAATTAGCTTATAACTTTAAATAATTAGCACAATATAGCACAGCAATAATCAACAATTTGTACACACGATCGAAAAAGTATCTGTGAACATTGTGTCCGACGATATTGATCACCACACCTTTGCCGCCACTAACCGAGCTACATTGTTCGCAGGATTAATCTATTTCCTTCTCACTGTGCAGATTATTTCACGTCAAATGTGGACAGATACTTTTTTGATGGTGTATACACAAGCTTTGGGTACCAGTCGTTCAGGACACAACAGCCCATGTATAAAATAAAGAAAATTTGAAAAATTGATGGGATACCACCTGAAAGTCTCCTTTTGATGAAAGATAATTGCTTTGAAATTTTCTGGTAGACTGGGGTTGATTTAGGGGTCGCTTACCAATATAGGTATTAAAACAAATAAAATTGTTATTTAATATATTTGTTCAAATGCTCTTCCGAAACTGTTATGTACTGTTGCATAGCTCTTAATGCTTACAATAGTAAAGAATCTATTTTGGTATTTCGGAGACTATTTGTGCAGGAGTTTTCGCACGAGTGTGTCAGCTGCTTGTAGCTGTCTTTATCATCCCATTCCACAACTGTTGTGAATAAGCTGCGGGAGGGAGTGAGTTCAGTTAGGGCAGCAGGAAATTTGCACAAGGTGAGGTCCACGCTGGTCGGACAACATAATCACAAGTTGTTGCATTAAATGTGGTGCAGAGACGATCACTACCCAAAGACGGTGTGGCTGACCTGTACCATGAGTGCTGCAACAACCTCTTGAACCCTGTTTACCGGATTTGCTTGTCATCGTACATCAACAGACGATTGTGAAGGTCATTATCATTCGGCGGTGATCAATAACAGACAAACTAGTAAACCAGGACTTGACGTAGATGCCAATGTTGTCCTCGTTTCCTTCAGGCAGCAGGTCAATCTCCAGGCAGTAGATTACCTTTGCCATTCATCATAACAGGTGGATTGCTCCAGGTCACCTGATGCTACTGAAGCTGCAACTGCCAAACCAGTGCAGCGACCTGCAAGTTGCGAGAATTCTGGGTAGTCCTCCAGTGGCAGTTTATTACTGTTGGTCAGTTGCTGAGTTATGAATACCTTGACAATGGTTGGCACACCAATCAAAAGGTGTTGCTCTCGGTTGAGAATCGTGAAGTTTTTACCAAGCATCATTAAACCTCTTGAAGACTTGAATGTAAAGTCCAGATGATAGGCCGAAGCAGATCCTTAAGGCATCCAACATATGTTGTCGACAAGTCACCCAGAGAAGTGGCCGTCCCAAGAGGCCATCAAGCTCTAGAGTGAGTTCCAGTGTTCGCAACAGTTGTATCGAAACACATGTGAATAGTTTCAACTTTTGCTCGCCATTGTTCCAATAGTTGAGACAGAGCCTCTGCAGCAACCTTTCTCCCCCCTAACAACTGTGTCACCTCCCTGGTTGCATCAGTGGCAACATCGCAGAGGTTAACGGCTACGCGCTCAACGGATGAGAATGTGGCCCAGCGAAATATACCAGTTTGCAATCCTCGCTGTACTTGGCACATCATCTTGACACTTTCTTTTCGTAACTTCTGGTGATAGAGAGTCAGCCCGAAGCACAGTAGTCCACCCCCATTATTCCAAACATTTTCACAGTTTTCATCTTTCATCAAAAGGAAACTTTGTAGGGTGTGCACTTGTACTGGCTATACATCAGGTGGGATACTTTGTGCACTATGAAACAAACGGAAACTGCATTTATACATATAACCCCATCTGTATGTTTGTTACACACACACACACACACACACACACACACACACACACACCCACACACCTTGTCGCCCATCTTGAGTGAGCGGCGACCTTCCCACGGGTTGTCTATGAGCGGCTGAAGCAGCAACTGTGAAAGAAAGATATAATAATAATAATGATAATAATAATAATATTGTATTGAAAATACAGTAGCAGCCATAAGTGGAAAACATACAAAAGAAGAAAGTGGTACATGTTTCTACTTATAATAAATGGGCGGGTCTGCTTGTTGGTCCGTGAGTCTATCTGTTCCAGCCATAGTTCCTGAAAGTTATACACACATTACGATTGTCAATAGGGAAAATCTTGTCTAACAATTCTGCTAAGGTTTTTTGGAAAGTCTTCGAGGTAGTAGATAATGACGAAAATTACGATGTTATTTACTTAGACTTTAGTAAAGCATTTGACAGAGTACCGCATCAGAGGCTTCTGAGAAAAGTTAAGGCTCATGGTATCGAGGGGATAAAATCATGGCTCACCGATAGAACACAGAGGGTCAGCGTAGATGGTGTTAAATCTGAGTGGGGCTGTGTAACCAGTGGGGTTCCCCAGGGGTCAGTACTAGGCCCACTCTTGTTCATAATCTACATAAATGATCTAGATACTGGGATCAGCAGTGACATAAGCAAGTTTGCGGATGACACCAAAATAGGGCGGCAGATTAATTCAGGGTAGGATACAAAATAAACTACAGGAGTGGTCAGAAAAATGGCAAATGATATTCAACACCAGCAGGTGCAGCGTACTTAATATTGGAGGAACAAATTCTGTCAATGTATTCAGCCTTAGCAACATCAACTTACAGAAGTCGACTTGTGAAAGAGACCTAGAGGTACTTGTAAGCCCGGACCTACGGCCTAGAAAACAGTGCGTTAATGTTCGAAATAAGGCAAACAGAGTATTAGGTTTTATATCTAGAAGTGTAAGTAATAAGAGTGCAGAGGTCATATTGCAACTTTATCTTGCACTAGTCAGGCCGCACCTCGATTATGCGGTTCAGTTCTGGTGCCCTTATTATAGAATGGATATCAATTCACTGGAGTCGGTGCAGCGAAGAATGATGAAAATGATTCTGGGACTTAGAAACCTTCCATATCAAGATAGATTAAAGAAACTAAAGTTGCATTCTCTAGAAAGACGAAGAGTGCGGGGAGATATGATAGAAGTATTTAAGTGGGTGAAAGGAATCAATAAATGAGATATAGATAAAGTTCTTATAATATCCGAGCAGGATAGGACTCGTAGCAACGGATTTAAGTTGGATAAGTTTAGGTTTAGGAGGCAGATAGGAAGGAACTGGCTCACAAATAGGGTGGTGGACAAGTGGAACAAGCTTAGCAACTTTGTAGTAAGTGCTGGAACGCTGGAAAGTTTCAAAAGGAGGCTGGATAGATTCATGGATGATAGAGAGTGGTAGTAACTCTCGACAGGAGCTGCCATGCACAGGCCAACCGGCCTATTGCAGACTCCGTTTTTCGTATGTTCGTATGTTCTTGTCAAAATTTAAACTTTTTGGTGTTAGTAATTTATAGATGAAAATATTTAGAAGTGTGAGTTGTTTCTCCCGATTCATAACTGAGGTCGGTAATACTTGATGGTGGTGGCGCGCCTTCACCACCCACGCGACGAACTTACTCTAATAAAGATAAAAGGTTTTTTTCTTTCTCGTGAAAATGACAGAAAGTGAGCGTGGAATATTTTAGCTCAATATTACTTTTGCGATTTTTTCCGTCTTTCTTGTAGAACGAATATAAATAAATACTTCTTCACACAGAGGCTGGTAGATCAATAGAACAGTTAACCAGCTCAACTGTGGAATCAACAACAGTACTGGGCTTCAAAGTAGCCCAAGGCAAAATTATCAAGAACAATGGAGGGATCCTACACACCCTACTGACTGTCTCTCGTCATGGTTACCTCTAGGGGATGGCCATTAGGTAAACAAAGTAAAGAGAGTATAAAATATTATCGTTATCTTCTTGGTAGATTAGATTAAGTTTGGTTCATTCAATATAACATTGTGGCAGTAACAGAAGCTACTACACTCTAGAAGAATGTACAGAGAGAGAGAAAGAGAGAGGCCAAACTGGTCGTGTCGACGTCCACACTTGTATTTGGAGATGGACGACCGTCATTAAGGTCGGATATCATCGCCAACACAGTTATCAGGGTGAGCCGAGATCTCACCCACAGGCTCGCAGCCAAGCTCAGCCGCTGGGAGTTTGTTGGCCTGGCCCCCTGGACGCGTTCACGTCCGCGATATATACATGACCCGCTCACGCAGTGTTGTTGAATGAATCCATTGCTAAGTACAGGTTACTTTGGGTGTGTAATTTGTCCGAGAATTCATGTGTATAATCTCCTCAATGCTACGTATGTTTAGAGCTAGCAAGAGTATGAGGTAAGCCACTTGTTCTTTGCAATTTGTAACCAAAGTAGCTCTCCAGGAATTTAGTTGTGGGGCTACTACAGAGTCCTGTTACTATTTACAAGCTACTTATTCAGGTAACCTGTTTGGTGGATGCTCCTTTGTACTATAGGTGTGATCACAGTGTTGGATGGTTTTGTGACAAGTACACAGTTTTGTCTGTATACTGGAAATATATTGTACCTTACTGGGAAGTACCATGGGTGGAGCCATGAAGGCGATCCGTGCAGTTTGAATAAAGGAAGTGTATTACTTTATACACTTTTATCCTCTTCACCACTGATCGGCTCGTTAGCCGCTTGGGCGATCGGTCACGTCTCTGTTACACACTGTTGGCAAGTAATGGGCATGCACCGGCTCCTGAATGTACCTGAACCTGCTTCAGTGTTGGTCAAATCTTGTCTTGAAAGAGCTCACACTCGGTGCCGTCACAACATTTTCTGGTAGATTGCTCCAAGAGTTTACAACTTTCACTCCGAAAAAATTTGCCCTCACAGTTTTCTGGACCTGCGGCTTCTTCAATCTTGTGGGGCGAGCGTCCGCCAACTCCAAGTAAGGACACTCGACTGCGTAGTGCCCCTTGAGATGCTTATACTCCTCAATTAGGTCGCCCCTTGCCCGTCTGGAGTATAAGCTAGGCAAGTTCAGGCGCTCCAATCTCTCAGGGTAGTTGAGGTGCCGAAGTGCAGGCACCAGTCTGGTGGCCCTCCTTTGAACATTTGGTACTCCAGTGTACGAGATATCAGAGGAGTGTGGTATCTTGTTTAAAAGATACACCAAGTGATGATGGCTGTGAGAGATGTATTGTACCTTGTTGAGAAGTACACGAGTGTTACTCATGGTACTTGTGTGTACTGGGAGTAGTCAGAAGTCTAGGATTTTTGTAATAAACCTTTTTTATTTTATGTTTGCGGTATGATTTCCCTACAGTGACCACCTTTAGTTTCTTCTCCATATCTTGGCACCATTATTACAGTTCCACGGGTCCTCCATGGGTCTTACCCTCGAGCGATGCTACCACAGGTCAGAGAGGGTACAGTGAAAAAGGTATAAGTAAGGAGGGTTACCACCGTTACAACATAACTCAATTTACGTCGAACAATTAAACTGTATTTGATGTAGGTAAATTTATTTTTTAAATAGAAGTTATGACCATGAGATATATATTTCAGTTAGTCCCAATTATTCTTTGACTCATTACCAAACCATTTTCTCTCATATCTTGAATGGATAACTATATAAAATCTGAATTTTCTCTTTAAACTGTATTACTAAAATTTTATGTTACGAATTTTGTACCTAGCAGAAAAATAAATAAATAAATAATATAAAAGTTCCAGGTAGCTTTGTAAAACTCTATTAAAATTATTTAGTGTGTATTTGTGAGAAAGGCGCTAGAACCTTGAGAATATCAAGAGAGTTGGCGACAGTGGCAAGATGTAAGGGGGTTCGTCCTCTTCTTTTCTCGGTGGCCTCGGTCTCCGCCCCAGCCGCCAGCAAAGTTGCCACCACCTCCACCTCCCCTGACTCTACGGCGCAGTGCAAGGGTGTCCTCATGTCTGAATCTGTACGGTTTGCTTGACATCCTGGAATAGATAATAAGTCCCGAATTCTCATTGATTCGTTACGTAAGGTGATATGATAATTAGTTAATAAGTAATATTGGATAAATATTCGATCAATTATCCTAATATGCATAATGAAATGATTTTTAGAATAATCACGTACACTTTATGTGGAGTAAAATCAGGACAGGTGACGCACTACTATACTATGGGACAGAATTTTACGCACCGTGTTGTAAGAGAAGGTTGACGGCAGCGAGGTTGCCTCTCCCGGCCGCCAGGTGAAGGGGCGTTTGTTCGCGGTGGTCGAGGATGTCCACGTCCAGCTCCCCCTCACCCAGGAGCTTCATTATTGTCTCTACATCCCCGTCAGCGGCTGCCGCGTGCAGGCTGGCCTTCTGAAGATGTCCCTGCAACATAAGCATCAAATAATCTCTCCAAATATCAATACTGTACTGTAAACTTATTTTCCTTTCCTACCTATTTATATATAGATATTTATTTAACCGTAATTTATATATTGTCACTTATAGTTATTCATGAAGTGGTCTATACGTATTGTTACTGTACACTCATACTGACGTACACTGATGCTTCTACTGTTTATCTAGGGAAGATGAGGTTAATAGCTATTTTCACAGTTTATTTGTTATTCGTATTATGTTCATTATCTTTACTCGGTTATTATCCACTTGTTATTATAATTATACACGTCTGTAGACAGAATATTTTCATTTATAAGAATCCACATACATGTAATAGGTTCTCCTGCATTGTACTGACTGACACGGAACTTACTGAGCTTAAATTTAGAGATGCCGCTTCAGTACGGCCTGGAGAATTGACGCAAGAGTCCAAATGTGAAAAGGTTGTGGTAGAATTATAAAGGTATTAAACATATGAAAGAATTGTCTGACAGCGATGATAAATAGTAAATATTTTTCTCTCCTGTGGGGATGATTTTTATGCAGTGCTCACATTTTGCACCGTATATTAGTTAAGTCAAAGGTCATGTTATTTTTACTACTGTTAGTGTATATAAAGTTAATGAAGACATGAAAATACAACTGTACCTATCCTAACATTTTTGTATGTCTTGAAGCTAATTATATAGGGATTATTATAGGCTGATAATTAATATGGCTCCCGACGCTACTAGGATTATCTTACTAACCCGTTTTCTTTGGTGGCTGAGGTGCAACTGAAGAAAGTTACTTCCATTTTTTTTTTTTTTTGCTAGAGATGAATTCAGAATAAAGTGATTAGGTGTCTAGAGGTCTGCAAGTTAACAGGATAGAGGTATAATCATATTTTTTTTTATTAAGTTTGAGAAATTAGTTTTACGGAAGCAATTACCTTCGAGGAATTTCTTCTAGTGAATATATAAATATGAAGCTTAGATCACCAGTCGGCAGTGTTAGGGCTTAGGCAAGTGATGTGAGTAGACGCAGAGAGTAAAGCGTTAGCTGTCACACCCACATACTGTCGCACCTTCCGCCGCCTCACTCTATCATACAGAGGCGTCAGCTCCCGAATGTCAACAACTGAAGTTCCTCTGGAGCCGTGAATGCTACCCGGGGGTGTCGATACTTCTCTTGTACTGTCAGCTCTTCCTGGCGTTGCTGCCTCTCTTGTCGTATCAGCTGTCCCTGTCGTTGACACATCTTTCCCATTGTCACCTCTTACCGGAGTTGTCACATGTCTTGTACTGTCTCTTCTCACTGGCTTTTCCACATCTCTCAAGATATCAGATCTCAATGGTGTCGTCACGTCTGTCGTCACGTCACTTCTCACCAGCATTGTAATGTCTTTTTGAGAGTTAGCTCTCATAGGTGTTGCCACGTCTCTTCTAATATCTCTTCTTAGTGGTGTTGCCATGTCTCTTATAGTGTCAGTTCTTGCCGCTAATGCCACATCTCTTGGAATGTCAGATCTCAACGGCATTGTCATGTCTCTTGAAGTATCAGATCTCAGAAGTGGTGCCACATCTCCTGTAGTGTTCTCTCTTATCGGTGGTGCCACATCCCCTGTAGTGTTCTCTCTTATCGGTGGTGCCACATCCCCTGTAGTGTTCTCTCTTATCGGTGGTGCCACATCTCTTGTAGTGTCCCTTCTTATCGGTGGTGCCACGCTTCCAGAAGTATCGGCTCTTGACACGACCGTCACGTTTCCAGCAGTGTCCACCACAAACGTACTGTTTGCTCGAAACAATGTTGTCACGTATCCCTTAGTGTCAACTGCATATATTACTGCTGAATTCTCTGAAGTGTTAACTTGTGACACTGGTGATGCTTTTCTTTCAGTGTCAACTGCCGACAGTGTTGTCATACTCTCTGTATTATCAGTTCCCAGCGATGTTGTCACTTCTCCTGCAGCGTCAGAGTTAACCCTCGTTACGTCTGTAGCCTCAGAAGGGTCGCCCTGCCACGTCTGCCGCCGGTCAACAGCTGACTCTCTCTCATACTGACGCTGATACGATAATTTCACCTGTAATGTGACGACGTCTGGTGTAAGGTGGTGGACGGGAGCTGTTTGTTTAATATAAAGGATTATGATGTCACAACTTTCATTCACCATAATCAGATGGGATGGGGAAATGGGACATTTATATTGGAGGAAGGATAACATTACACAGCTTCCGACCACAATAGTGGGAGTGAAGACATTTGTTCATGTTTGTGGAGTATGATGTCACGCACTTTCCGTCCCCTTATTGCTGGACGACGACACTGTTTAAACTTTTGAGAATTATATAATTAATGTTCTTAATATCCCTCAAAATTAGTGTGATGATACCTGTTAAATTTGGGGGACATATTCACAACAGCATAGAAAATATGAAGATAATTATGGTTAACAATGTTTGGTAAAGACAACGGGTGAGGGTAAGACTGCAGCACCAGGAGGCTGGGTAGTACAAACACCTACAGCGGCCGGGATGAAATCAATTTTGTATAAAGAAAAAGTTAAACTCTGTCAGTAACCAATAATTCAAATGAGCGTCATATGAAGATAAAGATTCTCTACTTATTTCACCTGATATCCTGACTCTAGCTCTAGCCTAACCTAACCAAACCTAACCGATAACCTTCAAGTATTGCTCATTTTTACTATCACCAATTGGCTTGCTATATCCTTCCTGTACTCGTATAAGAATTTTCAATAATTTCCTCATTACACTCGTCCATAAACTACATATTTCTCTGAACAACAATATATCTACGTAGATGTAACATTAATACGAAAATGTTGCATTATGTCTGTAAAATGAATAAGATACAGGAAAAGAGAGAACCCACATCCACTCTTCTCCACTACAGAATCCACATCAAGTCTCCTCCACTATAGAATCCACATCCACTCCAGAACCCACACCCACTGTTGATATGTGACAGCTCGACTCATGGTTGTTGCTGAGGATACACATGAGTGGCCAGAGCTTGGTGAGTGAGCGAGTGAGTGAGTGATTGACGTATTTGCATCCCTGGCGGCGGCTTGGTTCCAGAGGAGGAGCCCGTGCGGTGAAGGTGTAATGGGAGTAAGGTTAATAAACTAAGGTCTCTTGTGGCAGATGATAAATACAATAACGCTACGTGGAGAGGTTAGGTTAGGTTAAGTTAGATTAATTCTAAGCTAAAGTCTAGACATAAAAGGTGTACTCGCAGGCAGGTAGGTTAGATTAGGTTAAGGTAGGTCTCCTCGCGGGCAGGTAGGTGGAGCTATGCTGACGTCAGGTGGACCAGTCAACCAACCAGGCAGCTTGGATATGTATGCTAGAGACGGGTGAGACACAGCATTAATGCTTATTTCCTTAAGGTGTTCTGTGTGCTTTTAAGTTAGCTGACTGGTACAGAGGAATAGGAAATTATTTTTTTTCAAGTACGATACAACATATTTAGTTACATCTGACACTACAGCAATATGTACATGAGAAGGAAATAAGACATAACACTACTCGAGAAACTGAAGCTAATATATGACTGCAAACATTCATGTATTTTAGGTTTAGTTAGTTTACCTTACAAATTTTATTAAATATTTATGAGAAGTGAAGATAAGTGGAAGGTTTCACTTATTTTACATTTGCAGTAAGCCACTTTAAGCTTATCTTCCATGTGCAAGCTTGTATACGTGTTATATTTATCATTAAGTATATTTTACAAGCTTTAACATTTTATGGTTATGCTTCTTCCTGAGCTGATTTTGCGATTTAAAGTACTGTACATATCCTAAGGTAACAACGAGCATAAGAGCTAAAAGACGTCCAATGGTATATCTACATTATTGGCTATACAGTATGAGTTCAATGTGGTCACAACTCAAGACATTTTCCTTCATCAGTTTTTCAAATAATTCCTAACTCGGTGTCATCAACTTTCTCTGTTCTTTACTGGCTAAACCAATCCAGGTATTGTCTTTACTTGGCACAATGGACTCTAGGAATTAATGTATCCAACCACAGCCACATGTTGTAGATCCTCTGTTTCAAGTGCTGGTCCGCGTGACGTCATGCTCGTGGGTTAATCAGTTTTTGTCCACAGTTGTTGTTGTCCTTTATGCTAGGTTAGGTTAGCATTAACGTTAAATTAGCGTTAGGGTATTTAATCTCAAGGTGAAATAACCTTAGCAGTTGGTCGTCAGGGATCCGTATTGCCTACAATAGAACCTAAAGTAAATAACTAATGGAAGTTGGCGTAACTTATTCCTCTACTTACAGTGTTTATTATTAATTTTCCATTATTTTTTCAAGTTTTGTCTTTTTCACTTACATCCATGAACGAGAACTACAAGTGAGCGGTGCAGACAGTGGTACAAGATATGGTGTCCTGGTTCCTTGTTAATTTTATAAAGACAACAGCGAGATTACCAAACGAGAGCATCTGATTGGCTGTTTCACTAACTATATTATTATCTGGTGATTTATTTTATTGGGCGTTTTTCCCCTTTATAGCTGCCCAAATATATATTTTGTTTCTATGTCAAGTTTCACATGAAGCAAAGCATCCTATGTGGAGTCAGACTTGTTGTGTTTGTGCTACAACAGGGGACCAGTGTATGACTGTTATTGTTCCTGAAGCATTAAACTGAACGAACAGACTAAACCTAAAATAAATCAAATTAATCTTCACAACATTGGCCAGATAGAGTTCCAATAGTAAGTTAGAACTTCCATGGCCACTTGACCGAGTTCAACCTGTGGATGTGTGATGCAAAGTTGGCATTATCGACGCCCTGGTCTTAGCTTGGCGTTAGTCATTCGTTATTTTAACAGCGTTGGCAAGGAGCCTTATTTTGTCTTATAAATATGACGTTAATTTTGCAAGTTTTCGCTCTATTTATGAAGATATGGGATCAGGCCAGTAGCCAGTATCCTTGATAAGAGAGGGGGGAGGGGTGAATATATATATTTTTTTTTTTTTGGGGGGGGGGGTCAGGCTTGTACTGAATGGACCAATTGTGGGACTTAATTGATTTTGGCACTGTTTGCTTTTCTGGCAACCTTGAGGACAGGAAGTGGATGATGCAGTCAGAACTCAGGTATTACATCACCCTACTTACTGGACTGCATCAATTCATTCCTGGAAGTCATACAGTCCGTACGTGCCCCACTCCTCTCACAAGTCTCTTTACGGTGTTTGCTTTTGACATCGATGATTTTTTAGCCAAATTTGATCAAAGATGCCTCGTGAACAGTGCAGATAACTTTTGTTAGTTTGTGGAGAATTGACTTGTGTATCAGAAAAGCGTGCTGTAACTGCCTTGATTAGGACAAGAGCTGGGCCCTTCACATATGCTTCAATACTTGTGCAAGGAATCTTCGTTGGTGGTTGAATCGGAAAAGGAAAGCTATACTTTTTGCAGTGCCAATGGTGTGGAGGGAGCAACAGATCACATAGGCAATTGCTACTACTGCATGGTGCCTCCAGTTAGGAAAGGTATTTACAAGAAGAAAAAGTGGACTTTACAATAGGCCAATACACCATCTGCTATACTCCCGCTACACAACACACTACATATATTGTGTGTCACTACTCATCTTTTGTGTGTGTATTAATTATTACTATTATCATTATCATTACTATTATATTATTTTATTTATTATTTATTATGAAATTTTATTATTATTATTATTATTATTATTATTATTATTATTATTATTATTATTATTATATTTTCGCCCCCCAGGCCTTGTTGTGGGTCATTGACCTGTGCCTGGGTGGGCTAATGCCCGTAAAAAAAAAATTAACAATAATAAAAATCAACGTGCTAAGCCATTGTACTCAAGGGGATAAACCACCGTACTCAAGGGGATAAACCACCGTACTCAAGGGGATAAACCACCGTACTCAAGGGGATAAACTACCGTACTCAAAAGTGTTACAAACTAATTTTCATAACATTAAAACACACTGAATTGTATCAATATATTTTTGCTCACAATACTTCAACCATTTCCTGATACATTACAACACGGAACTATTCGACCCATATACAGATAACAATTAATATTTAGGTAAAAATTAAGGCCGAAACTCCTGTACTAATATAAAGTAACTTCAACTTTATTGACTGCCTTGAGGTAAGACGCCACCACAACCTGCGTGGCGCCCCCCTCCCCCCTACTGCTGTTTTTAGAAGCTCGCGGGCGCCTGACGAACCTCTCCTGTTTTAGCTGTGGAGAAGACTTTTAGCTCTGATGTGTGTGTGTGTGTGTGTGTTTTAGAAGAAGGAAATTGTCTACGCATATATTTTGGCAGGGAGGTTGGTTGATACGCTGGGTCAAAACTTATCATTGTTTAGTTCGCGAGGTTATTATTTAATGTTGAGGGTGAATACACGGGTTCAAACATCTCCCATAAGTTAGTGCACGGGTTAAGTTTCCAATTCTATAACTTTGTATAATTTGTAATGTTAAACGTTTTGTACTAGCGTAAATAGATACTTGAAAGTACTGTATAGGTAGGCTTGCCGATGGCGCCAAGTTATTTCGGGAAATCAAGAACCAAGCGGACTGTGAAGAGCTGCAGAAGGATCTCTGTGGGCTCCAGGAATGGTCGAAGAAATGGCTGCCGAGATGTCACGAAGTGTAAGAGGATGCACCTGGGGCGTACCAACGTTAAGGGGGCTTATCATATGTCCCAACGGGATGAAGAAACTGCACTATTTAAGACTGAATATGAGAAGGACCTAGGTGTGTATGTTGACAATGAGCTGAAGTTCTCGGGCCATTGTGAGAAGAAGGTGAATCAGGCAAAAATTATTGGTTCTTATAAGAAAGTCGTTCAGATATCTAGACGGTCTGTCCCTCGTAACGATCTTCAAGAGTGAAGTGCTGCCCCATCTGGAGTACTGTCACCCCGTCTGGTCCCCGAGATATGCTAGGGACTGTCAGTTGGTTGAAAATGTTCAAAGGAGGGCCACCAAACTGGTGCCTGCACTTCGGCACCTCAACTACCCTGAGAGATTGGAGCGCCTGAATTTGCCTAGCTTATACTACAGACGGGCAAGGGGGGACCTAGTTGAGGTGTATAAGCATCTCAAGGAGCACTACTCAGTTGAGTTTCCTTACTTGGAGCTGGCGGACGCTCGCCCCTCAAGGGGTCACAGCTCAAGATTGAAGAAGCCGCAAGTCCAGAAAACTGTGAGGGCAAACTTTTTCTGAGTGAGAGTTGTGAACTCTTGGAACAACCTGCCAGGGAGTGTTGTGACGGCACTGAGTGTGGGCTCTTTCAAGACCAGACTTGACCAACACTGGAGCAGGTTCAGGTACATTCAGGAGCCGGTGCATGCCCAGTACTTGCCAACAGTGCGTGACAGAGACGTGACCGATCGCCCTAGCGGCTAACGAGCCGATCAGTGGTGAAGAGGATAAAAGTAAATACAGTACTATGAATGTTTGGGTTACCAAAAATATCCAACTGCGGAAAATATTTACGGTCTTATTTCCAAAGATATATTATTTCTTAATATCGAAAACTAATGCCTTAATACTTAATATTACAGCTAACTACCTAAAGTCAGACCCAAGTCCCTAAAAGCATACCTAAAATAATTCCTAAACACAAACAATAGCAAAAGTAGAGAAATGTTATTAAGTCCGTATTAACCCAGGGCAAAAATATAATTACAATATCATCAATGTGTTTGTTGTTGTTTTAAGGGGTTTAATTAATCACGGTTTATCAGGTTTGTTTATTTATCTTACCCTCATACGCTTCTAAACCAGAGTATACGTGTTGACTTAGATGTGTGCGCAGTAAAATACAGTATTTTATTTTCGAACTGATGCCAATCTGAGACACAATTGGATGCAGTTCAGGCTACGATAATGATGATAACATTACAATAACAATGATAATAATTAAAATAGTAATGATAATATAACACTATTAATGATCACAATATAGTAATAATACAAATAACAGTAATAATAATAAACAGCCGCTCACCACTTACGGAGCCTGGCATACTGGTAGTAGGTTAAACAAACACGCTCCCTGACCTTGGAGGAGACCTGCTGGAGGGAGCCAAAGGGTGAATGTAGTTCTTCGTCATTGCCTTCGTCTGCGTGAGTAAGTTGAGAAGTTATCGTTGTTCTCGACTGATTCTTCAGCATCTCCTCTCTGGTACTCCACATACTGTAAGAACCAAGGAACGTCTTTAAATAATAATAATAAATGTCTGTCTGCCTGTCTGTCTGCCTGTCTGTCTGTCTGTCTGTCTGCCTGTCTGTCTGTCTGTCTGTCTGTCTGTCATCAAAAGCCAACCTCTACAATACGGAGGCTCAGCATTCTTGGCTAGCCCTTGGTTGTCAAGTTATTAAAGGAGGGGGGATAGAGGGATGGAATGAGGCAATGGGTGGAGGGAAAAGTGAAGGATAGAGAAAAAAAGAGGATATGATAGGAAAGAAGAAGGAATGGAGGTAAGGGATGGGGGATAAAGGGATGGGGGGATAAAGGGATGGTTCTTTGTGATAGTTTGTCTCTCTCTCCCATGGCAGACAGTGATGGCGTTCTCTCGGCAGACAATGATGGCGTTCTCTCTCTTCCACGGCAGACAGTAATGACGTTCTCTCTCTCTCTCTCTCTCTCTCTCTCTCTCTCTCTCTCTCTCTCTCTCTCTCTCTCACCTTTTTATTTAAACAGTTGATTACATGGGGAGTGTCGCTCGCCATCTAGAGCGGCCATCTTGACCTGTTGGGTAGTCATCTTCCCGACGTCTGGTATGGTCGCCGTCAAGAGGTTCCACAGTCGTGAAACTCTGGCCATGAAGGTCCTCTGGTGCTGACTGGCTCGTGACCTCCACCAGCTGGACGCTCGACAGCATCCTCCTTGTGCTTCTCTGCGCAGCTCGTAGGGGCAGCCTGAGTCCCGCCATCAGCTGAAACACTTCTTGGACCGGGGTCTTGTGGAGCACCGACAGGGCCGCCACATCTCTCCGGTGCCCCAGAGAGTCCTCGGTGGTGACGATGTCATGGAGAGGGTGTGAGGCATCAGTCGCAGGGCTCACGTCTGTATCTTGTCCAGTTTTCCAATGTGGGAAAGAGCGCTGGACATCCACGACAGGAAGAAGTACTCTAAATAAGGCCTTATATGATCCTTATAGAGTGTCAGGATCCCACTGTGGTCAAGGAATCTAGTGAACCTTCTCAGGGCAGATACCCTGAGTGAGGCCAGTTGTTGAGGTGTTTGTCCAGCCTCAAATGTTTGTTAAACTCCACTCCGAGGATTGTTATGTAATCCAGGAGGGGCAGAGACCCCCCCCCCCCCCAAGAGGATTCTTTTCTTCACGCCCTGGGCGGCCGCCGGGGAGCGGAATATTACCATCGCTTGTGTTTCCTGATGGACAAAATTTACCTGCCAGAGTGTACCTCCCCCCCCCCTAACCTAACCCTCCCCTCCCCCCCCCCTAACCTAACCCTCCACACCTACCCTAACCTAACCCTCCACACCTACCCTAACCTAACCTAAAACTATAGTGGGAGAGACAACTGTTGACGTCACGGAAGGCCTTGACCAATCACCGCACTCCATGCCCGCAAATAAGTGGACTCTGCCAAATCGCTGGCAGTCCGTAGTAACACATTCCATCTGTCAGAACACCATCTGTCAAGACCGTCAAGAGACAGACAGACAAACTCAAAGACAGAGAGCGAGAGACAGACAGGTGGAGAGGGTAAAAATAGTTTGACAAATAGATGGATAGCGACAAACAAACTGACATATAGACAGGCACGTTGAGAGAGAGAGAGGGTTGAAATTATATAATAGAGATAATGTGACGACACTGTCCCCTCCTCACTCCACCACTCGCTCCAACTGGACACCTGGAGAAGAATATGCCTCACGGAGCTACTTGACCCCAGTGACCACCGTGTATCGAGGCAAGTGTATCTGCCTGGTTGACTTGTCTCTTCTCTGCGGCCTTCGGTGTTCCTCTGCTCCCGGGGTGTGGACGACGAATTGTATTAAGGACTACTGCTGGTGGTGGTGTGATGGTTTGATGGGAGTGGACTACAGCGGTAATTCCTGGTTCCTTGTAGTTGGCCATCTCAACCTCGACTTGCTACCTGAGCTGACAGTTCTATCAGGTTTTTGTGTTGTATATAGTTTGTGTATTTGATGTATAAAGTAAGAATAATTGGGTGTCATTCTGGTGCGTCTTGATAAATGCTCAGTTACCTTTGTGTTGATAATTCCATATTTTGTTTTACTTGTGTTATTTAATGGACCTAATTAACTAACTTAATACTATAATATAAATGTTATTAAATTACTTAGTTTACATGATAATCTTATCCCTTTCATAACTTAAATTTGTCTGTCACAACCAGTGATTCGTGTGTGTGTGTGTGTGTGTGTGTGTGTGTGTGTGTGCTCCTTACTTGCTCCATCCATAAAACACAGTAATGACCATTTTAGGCTATGAGTGTGTATCTGTCTGTCCATATATCTTGGTCAAAACACGCTTTTTTGTTAGGTATATACAGCATGGTGGTAATTACAATAAACTCCATTTTAACAATCCGATAATAATGGTCTATATTACCTACCTGTGATTTCTCTCAGTGCTTCGTGACACATGTAACTTTAGATCTATAATAAAGTGTATCACCCACCACAGCACGACCTCACCCTACCACGTCAAACACCACACTGAACCCCTTGAAGCTCTCATACCCTGCCCCTACCATGATGCCGGTGAGTCATCAACACATATCTCACCCCAGCTGCCAAGACATAGTATTAAAAAAAACATATGCTGTACCTCATTGATGAGACGAGATTTTTGGGAGGGCTAATGTACTCATATTTGACCGAATATGTATGTTGAGGGAATTTCTATTTATAACTTTTGGATTAAGGACAAATTATGGACGATTGTTAACCAGTGTGTGTGTGTGTGTGTGTGTGTGTGTGTGTGTGTGTGTGTGTGTACGAACATATTGGCACCAAATATAGTCAAACTTTCTATCATTGCCAGACATTAAAGCGATAAAAAAATGCTAATATTTGCCAGTTCTCTTCAATAAAATTCATTAAAATATCAATTAAAAACTAGTTTATACTTTATATAAAAAATATTGATAACCGATATAGATCAGTGTGACTTGAAGAAACCGAGGAAGTGAAAGGAGTTCGAGGCTGCGGTGGACGAGTCTTTAGGGCGCCAAATTTAGTCATTGCAGACGTCGACGGGTGCCAGCACTCTGTTAATGACATCTATCTTAAGTATGGTATTTTTTACCTCGTGGCCGGCATATCCACTTAGCAAGCATGAAATTGTACACACTAAGACGTCTGCTACTGAATAAACAAGCACAAGTTGACATATATAAGGTGGCTCCAACTTAGAAATTAATTTATACGTTAGTTAGTGACCGAGCGTACATAGGCCTACATAATAATTATAAAAGTGGACGGAAATAAAGTACACAGGAAAAAAGGTCACATAACTTGTACACATTGACAATAATATATATATGATGGCAATGCACGTAGGTTAGGTTAGGTTAGCTTAGGTTTTTCCCGTGCCTTTTGTGACTATTTTTTCCTGGATTCCATATAAAGCCGTTGCTGTACATAAATACAAAATAATTTACTATCTAGCGTTGAAAATAAATGATGTGACCGTAGACGTTTCATACTTATTAACAGGTGTATTTATCCCCGTGAGGGCGGGAGGATGGTCACGTTATTCGTGTTTTAAAAGGTTTCCTCTACACTGGCCAGTAGGTGGACTCCGGACCCCAAACTCTTTTTATTTTTTGGCCACTTTTCCTGTTTTATTTATTTTATATTTATTGTTTAGTTG
>CAUDMG010002791.1:555000-697500 GCA_958450375.1 Homarus gammarus
TAGCACTTCAGAGAGGATGTTAGAAAATTTTAAATATTTATCATGAAAGGTCAATATAAATATGCACTTAGTTGGAAGTGCATCCGTAAAAAAATATATATATATATTTACTTTATACATTACTTCAATGTTTGGTAACTATGGTTTCCGTCGCGACAATGTTCTCATTAGGCCGGCTCGGGGAGTGAAGTTGACAGACAGGTGGGGTGGGGTGGGGCAGGGATGGAAGGGTGAGGTGGGTGAGGTGGGGATTAGGACGGAGGAGGATGTAGGTTATATAAGACATGTTAGGTTAAAGCAGATAGTATAGACACAGCTTCTCTCACTGAAACACAATGGGTACATGTAGTACTGACCGACGCTTAAAATGCAGACCGTTACAAATCACGGGAGACACTGACAAATTATATCAAGCATTGAACATATTCTGGGGGGAGTGTTATGCTGGTAAAAATGAGGCACAGACACTTGAGTTGTTAAGAGGAAACACTGGGACACTTTTCACGCTGTAGTACTCGGGGCTCCTTACCGCACACGGTTAAACGATACTCAAACTGAATTAAATAAAGGGAGAGACGTGCCAGGTGTAATGGCTCAGCGAGGGAGGGCGTGGGTTTACTGCCACCTGTATAACAAGTTAGGGGAATCTGCTTTTCAACAATTCTAAGTACAAATATTTATTAGTTAACTCAATAGCATGGACACATTACTAGACAATGACTCTCGGACACAAACGTGAAATAGATACACTTCCCACCATAAGTAACTCACCCTATGGATCACTCTGACAATGACTCACGTGTGACCTGAGGGAGGCCCAGCAGGTGGGGAATGTCTACAGGTGCTGCTGAAGAGAGTGCTGGACTAATTCTCCTGTGGGGGACTCTGCTAGCTAGGGGCTCGGTGCTGGGGAGGGAAGTCTCCCTCCCGACCTCGACTCGTGACGAGCGTGACTCCTGTCTTCTGAGTTCTGTCTCTTCCTGTCTGTCTTCATCTGTTTCTGTCTCTGGGAAGGTGCTGTCTGCCCCTTCCCTGATCTAAATATCATAATGCTAATGATCTGTGGAAGGAGCTGCTGGCTCCTTATATTGGCGATGACAAGCCGGAAGATGTCGTCACTAATCTGGGTGTGTTTGGCCAGGTCATAGGTGTACACGGTCATGTCGCCAGGTAAGCTAATGACGCGGCAGTGAGAATTCTGGTTCATTGTGACCGTGACCTCTCTTGGGTCAGGTCTTAATCTCACTTAAATTACGAAGGATGGGTCAACTTACGAGGCTGTACACACCTGTGCTTCCAGTCACTGCTATATGTGCTGTTCTTCTCTGGGCTGTAAGCTGTGGTCTGATAAACAATTATTACACATGATGTCATGTTGTTGAGCGAGTCATGATGTCATGTTGTTAAGTGAATCATGATGTCATGTTGCTGAGTGAATCATGATGTCATGTTGTTGAGTGAGTCATGATGTCATGTCAGAAAAAAATTATTCCATTTTCTTTGTTTGATAAATTTAAATCTGTTCAAGTTAAAACAATGTGTCTATTTTGCAGCTATTCATCTGCTATCAACTTCTTTGATTGTACTAAAGGAAGCCAAAAGTGTGCAGAAATTAGTTGATACAATAATTAGCTGTGTTTATCCTGTGTATGTGTAGAGGTGAGTGTCAGTAAGCAGCTGATGATATACATTAATTTTTATATTTCAGTGAGCGGCCATCATGTGTAACCCAAGTGTTTGCCTTACAGTACGGTGCGCACACGAGGACAAAGTGAAGTTTGGTCATCCCGAAGTGGAGGTGGAGGAGCTGGGGGAGGGGGAGGAGGAGGAGGAGGAGGGGGAGGAGGAAGAGGTGGAGGAGGTGGGGGTGGGAAGGGGTGCAGAGGAAGTGGTGTAGGGAAGGGGATGACCAAACCAAGCCACAGAGAACAAGTAAGTTGATGGTGTCACTGGAATAGCTTGTTAGACTAGTGCCATGTTAGGTGCTTCCGGTAGTTAGTGTACTGTTAGTTAGTCCACTTTGATATTGGTTGATAAATTGATGTTTTATTTATGTAATTTTATCTGTGTCAAGAGATTGTCCCCTGTACGAGTATTACCAAGTTGTTTTTATATATATTCTTTGTTTAGTAGTGAAACATGTGATTTGTGTATTATCATTGTATTTGGATCTTTTACTTATACATGACAATACAGTACTACTTATTTATTATGGTTATGCTGTGAGTAAGCCGGTGTCCCTTAGATTGCTTACTCCTGAGATGCGCATGATTTAC
The DNA here is from genome assembly GCA_958450375.1 of Homarus gammarus. NCBI lineage: Eukaryota > Metazoa > Arthropoda > Malacostraca > Decapoda > Nephropidae > Homarus > Homarus gammarus. The sequence continues at coordinate 557,277 of CAUDMG010002791.1, forward strand.
TGTATGTCTGTGGTTGGTTGTCGAGCATGACTCAGTTTATTGATGTTTTTAAACTCTTTGGGTATGTGGAGGTGATAACATTTAGTCATCTCTTGTATCGTGAATTCCATTTTATTATTTGTACAGTACTTATTGAAGAAATACATTATTGAAATCCTTACTGTGGGTGTGCAGATTACACGTTCATCAGAGCATTAGGATTGGCCTTTATTTGGAGGATTATCACTGGCATTTTGCACCTCCATTTTCCCAGAGTACAATAGTATGTCATCTTACGTCTCATCATGTATGAGAGTGAAGAAGACCAAGACTTGAGTGTTAGCTGGTCAGATATATTTTTCTATCTCAGCCAGTCCATCAGGCAGTCAGTCAGGATTGATATTCATAGAGGTGGCTGATGCTGCTATAAAGACTGGTCTTAATGGTGCACTGTACTGTACTGTACTGGTGTTGTAGGTAACAAGTACTGGTGGCTGGATGGTTCAAGCTGGAGGTGGCGGTGGCGGCGGCCGTGTGGGAGTAGATGGAAACATTCTCTCGCCACTTGCTTCACCGGAGACCCTCGAAGCTGTGGCGCAGATGATCTCACAAGAGCTTCTGGATGATACCATTTTAAGTTAGTCGTTGAGCTTTTCAGTTCTGCTGACCCCACCTAGGAGGTCTTTTCCTCTGTTGAAAATCTTTATCGGACTTCCTATCTTTGTAGAATACACTTACAGAACTTTTTCTCTCTTGAACATACATGTAAAAATTTCCCTCTGTAGAATACATATCCTTGTTTACAAATATCCTCTGTAGAACACACAGTATGTACTAGAACTTTTCCCTGTAGAATATATACATTATATATATATATATATATATATATATATATATATATATATACACACACACACACACACACACACACACACACAATAGTATACCCTACCCTGTATACTGTACAGTATATAGAACATTTTGTCAGCAGAATGTAATGTACTTTAAAAATTTTCCTTTATGCATTACAGCTTTAGAGTCTTCCTCTTTTAATTTCTTAAAGTGTATTTATCTATTACTTCAGTTTTTCCTTAGATAAACTGTATATGAAAAATGATGGATGATGTTTATGTGTTTATTTGTTTATGTGCTGTGTTGGACAGGAAGGATATGAGGGATAATATATCTACAGTGTTGGACACAGGCTGTAAGTTATTTTCATTATCAATAGGGTTTGATTTAGTTTGTTCTGTAATATACAATTTGGCTGCAAATGATGTACAGTATTAAATGGCTTTTTTGATGTGAGTTTTATTACATTTGTGCCACAGATGTTGTGTTTGAGATTCACCAGAGTGTCAAGACAGGGCTGATGGTGTTGGAACTTGGCACAGTGGAAGAAGAACACAAGTTTTTGCAGGTAAAGTTAGGAGGGTGTGGAGAGTTACCTCCTCTTCTTCCTCCCAAATACAGTAAAATAAATGAATAGCTAGATGATATAAACTTATATTAGGCTAGGTTCAAAAGCTTCCATCAGGTAATCATAACTGACCAATGGAAGTGTCAAAATTAGTTGTTAATTGGTGGTGGTGATGTCAGAAATATTGCTCTTGTTATATATTCTGAATGGACAGTGGTTTAAAATAATAATAACTAAAGATTCAAGCATGTTGGGATGTAGTTAAAGAGTGGTGATCCCTCTATAATGATCATCCTGTTTTGCAAGTATTGTATATTTATCTACCTCAGTTCTCTTCTTCAGGTTTAGTGAAATGATCATTAGTTAAAAAGTGTGGTTGTGTGAGATAAATAAATTTGATCATGTTTTCAATGTTCCTGAGGTGTATTGTTTGTTTGATTAAGTATTATTAAATTAGGAATATCTTGCAGGTGAATGCTGAGGGGCTAGATGTGTTTGGCCAGGCACCCATTAAGAAGCAGCATGAGTGTATTTGCCCAAGCTGCTCGAGGAACTTGGCAGCATCAAGGTACAGTAAGGCATAAACACCAGTGATGTTGTCCAGATAGTAAACAAGACCATTCACTGTTTTATCCTTCATGGGTTCCCCTGGAGATTAACCTCAAAGGACTCATCTGGAATTTTGCCTCCTCCCCCCCCCCCCCCCCCCCCGCAGCTTAACCAGCCTAATATTCACGTGATCGACAAAGATTAAAATTATGAGTGGTCTTGTTTGTGGTCTGGACAACATCAACGGTATAAAGTATAATTCTCTCTGTTATCTACATCAGTTTAATGACTCATGTTTTCTCAAGCAAACTTAACCTAACCTAGCCTCAGGAACTTGGTATCATAAATATTTGAACCCCTTTTATGACAAGTTGGCAAGATTACTGAGCACCAGCAACAAGCTTGGCCAAATAAAAGTACAACTACATTCAATCAATCAGAGCACTGTACCATCCTCTTCTCTGAGGGTTGATGATCCCAGTACTCTACTCATGACTTTTTTTTACCAATCCTCTAAGGTTTTGTATCTCTGGGGACTCAGTTTTTAATTTCACTCATCCATCCCCTGCCTCTGGCCCTCCTACCCTTAACTTTGCCCATTAATATTTTTGTTATTATTCCCTAAGTACATGGCCAAAGTATCTCAGTATCTCATTATTCTTTTCAAAATATTTCTTGAGAAGTTTTTTGTTAATCTTAGTACTTCTTCATTGTTTTCCTGTCAGTGTAGCTTATTCATAGCATTCACCTATAACATCACATTTAAAGACCCCCAACCTCTGCTGAAAGTGTCCACGCTTCTGACCCATACATCAGTCCTTGCTATATAAAGCCTTTCAGCAGCCTTTTTCTCATACTGAAGTTAATGTCTCTTTTCATTAAGTCTTTTAGATTATTAAATGCTGTTAGTGCTGGCCCTATTTTTTGTGTGTTTTTTATTCTTCCGTACATCTGCCATCACAGCTGACGCTACTTACCATGTACACAAAATTTTCCACTTGTTTAAGTTGCCTGTTGCCTACCATCATTTTTATTTAGGGTTTATTTTCGAACTCTTTCCATATTAAAATCATTTAATTCATTTAAAAAAATATATATATGAATTAAGCCGAAATCTGTACCCTGTATTATAATGATCCATATTAACGAGGATACAGTGTATGTTGTTTACATTGTCTTGGGGTGAGATCCACATACTGTATTGAGGTACAGTGCCTAGGGTGTTGTTCAAACCACATATTGTCTTGGGGTGAGATCCACATACTGTATTGAGGTACAGTGCCTAGGGTGTTGTTCAAACCACATATTTGCAATTGTCATCTTGTTTTCTTTACAAAACTCAATTACTAATTCTCTTCTCTCATTTCTATCACCCAACCCATGTGGTCCAGCTTCTGGTGCCTCTTTCCCTTTCCCAAATTTTGCATTAAAATCACCCATTGTAATCAGACATTCAATAAACTTTATAAATGTCTTTTGCTTTTTTAAATCTTCATAAAAAACATTTAATACTTCACCCTCACTATCATTTGTTGGTGCATACACCTGTATTATTACTAAGTCCATGAGTTAAACATTAAACTTGATGAACAAAACTCTACCTGACACTGCTCAATATCCCTTTGCACTATACTACTCAACTTGTGGTTTACAATAATACCAACACCTCTCATGTTTTTCACCACCTGAATATATGAAGTAAGAATCTACACTAATGCTACTTGAACCTGTCCATCTTACTTCACTTACTCCCAGAATGTCCCACTTTAATCTTTTAATTTCCATACAAACATTTGCATACTTACCATCTTCATATAATGTCCTCACAGTCCACATTCTATGATATTTGTGAATTTATCCAATATACAGATTTGCACCACACCTTGAGAAGTGTATGGGGATGGGCAGAAACTCTTCACGTATAGCTAGTAGACGTATTCAGAACTCGACCAAAGAAAACACACACAACCACACTGGAGGGAGCGATGACGACGACGACGACGACTGGGTCAGTGACCGTAAACGCAAGAAACGTGACAAGAACTCCCCTCGTAGATCTAAGAATGCAAAGGTAAGTCTTCCACGAACCCTCACACAAACTTATCAACTAAAACGATCTCGGATATATGATAATGAAAGATCTTATTAAAGCACAGTTGGTTGTCTTCACTTCTCTCCAACCTTTTCTTTTTTCTTTTTTCTTTTTCTTTTTTTATACAGAATTAGCCCACCCGGGAACAGGTCACTGGCCCACATCGGGGCCTAGGGGGCGAAATTGTATTAATAATCATAATATTAATAATAATTTGTTCAAAGTAATTAAGTATATCGGAATTCGCTTTTTTCGGACTCTCCGAGTTGCTCCAGACTGCCCCTTTGTTTAATGGAAATAATTTTAAAAGTTCGTAAATCAGTCCGAACGGTTTGTGTTTGTACGTGCGTGGGTGTCATACGGCAGGTGCCTCAATCTGAGTCCCGCATTCATTCCCATCACCAGTGCACTACACCTCACCTCACTACCTACACTCATTTACATGAACTTTTAGTGATTATTTTCTGTTGGCCCACAGAAATTTCCACTAGCCCATAATTGTTTTCAAAATGTGTGGGGATATCTTTTAAAACTCTTAATGGCAGAAACAGTGGCTCACTAAATGGATATGTCTGGTGGTGATGGAGTGTGGGAAGTGTGTGTCATGGATGGTGCAATACGTGATCTTCTTCCCGGGAGGATTACCATCTCCTTTGTTTGAATTATTTTACCCCAAATCTTACCATTTTTCTGTGGTTGAATGTGTGTTGAACTTGCAACCAGGGTTGACATTTTTTCTGTAATAATCTACATTTATTCCTAGTGTACAATATTAATTACTACATGTCCACTCACCATCTTTTCCTGTCTTGGTGGTGCCTCTGTGAGTCAGCAGAGGAGTATTAATCAATACTCATGCATTCTAATGCAGAGTGAAGAATTTTTCATTATTAAACCTATTAAAATCGTAAGATCAACTTACAAAGTAGCCTTCATTTTTGTATGACACAAAATTATCACTCGCCTGATGGAATCATGATATTTAATCTGACTCACTGTAAGGATTTTTTACTCGCCACGGGCGAGTATGATTGGGCAGCCTTGGTTGGTGGCACACTTCAACCCACTACACCTAGAGAAGCACTTCTACTATTTGTACTATGGGTAAATATTTTACAGTACAAAACAGTCCGGATAAGCAGGGTTATGTCCGGACCCCAATAGATTCGCTTTTTTCGAACTTTATCATTTTATGGTTTGGGGTCTGCCCCAATTAGTCCAATTTATCAAGGTTGTACTGTCTATATACAGTACTGGATTCTATTTATATATTTATACCAGTGTATACTCTATAGGTAATGATTTTAATCAACTTGCAGATTAAGTCTGATAGTGTATCATCAAGTAGCAGTGTTGAAAGTACATTGGCATCAGGAACAACAGAAGAGAAGCGTGCCATGCTGAAGCAAATTTGTGGGGTCATATCTGAACACACACATAAAATGTGCACTCGTTCCTTGCGGTGTCCCCAACACAGTAATGAACAGAGGCAAGCTGTCAGAGATCAGGTATGTACTGTAGTAGGCTTATAAACCTTATTTTCTTTTTTTCTCCTTGGCGTGTTTTCTCTTAGATGTCCACAACGGAGCATCATGTGTGGACTTCTTAGCTACTGATCACTTGATGAATATTGCTGTTAATATCAGATATGGGAGCATTTTAGACAATTTTCACTTCTTACTTCCAAATGTTAGGGTCAAGCTTTCATTTGGTGTAAGCCTGTTAAGAATATAGTCATCATAAATATATTATTTGAGGTTGTCTGAAGCTGCAGTGTGCACCAGTGTAAGTGAGGATAGGCAAGTATCTCTCCTGATCTGTAAATGTCAACCTAATTAGATTTTTCTGAAGCTGTGTTGACAGCTTATTTCTTTCATATTTACCCTTAATTAAAAGTCTAATAAACCTGAGAAAGTTTCTCTCCACAAACGCATTAGTTGGGCAAGAAATGGAAATCATAAAATTAACATTCTAGTCCTGTGAAATGTGAGAAATATATGTTAGTGAATAGCAAAATACATAATTATCACTACTCACCGCCTATGGTTCGTGCTGAGTCGTAGATGTCAGAGAGTCATTGAGTTTCATCACCCCTTTGGGAGTTACCATGCATCTGGGTGAGAACCGAGTGCAAAATAAGGTAAGGTCGGATATGGTAGGATTCCACTTGACACACACACACAGTGTTAGTACAACTTCACAACACCTTCACTATTTTCCTTCTTCTCACACTATATACACGATACGGTGATAGATATCTCTGTTAGCTGGAACAATTGATGCAGAGCACCTCCAGGAATGTAAGATTTACGGATAATGAGACGACTCTCTCAAAGCCAGGAAGAAATCCCTCATCCCTGGAATTTTCCGGGTACTCGGAGATTTTTTTTTTGGAAGTTCCAGAAATTGCACATTACATCATCTCTTGAACCCAGAAAGAAATCCCCTAGCCCCAGAATTTTTCAAGGTACCAGAATTTTCCAGAATGATGCATGATTTCTTCTCTCAAAGCTGGGAAAAATTCACCATACTGTACTGGGATTTTCTGGAATTTTCCGAGTACTGGGAAAATTTTCTTAAAATTTTCCAAAAAATGTGCCCGTCGGAAAATTTCAATTCCAGCTATCGGAGAGTTCCAGTTAAGAGGGATTCCAGTTAACGGAGATATTATTTGTACAATGATCACTCACTTTTGAGTTAGAAGTGTGTTACTGTGGGAAACATGGCCTCGTGGAACAGCTTTGGGCACATAACAGCATTCGCTACCAATAGACTCCTAGTGTCCCAGGACACCATTAAAGGTTAAACAACTTTGTAAAGTAAAGATTCACCATCTGCTGTGTTTTCCCAGAACAAAACCTCCAAAGATGATATTTATTGTACAGTATTGACCAACAAAATCACTTTAAATTTGTTAAAAAAGTGAATTGATACAAGGACAACACATGAGGGTGTGATCCTTCAGATGTTCTGTGCAAAAATGGATTATCAATACTGGATTGTATTTGCTGCCACAGGCTCTGTTAGTACAATACAGTGATATCCCCATTAGCCGGAACATTTGGTGCACAGTACTTCCGGGAATGAGAGATTTCCGGGTAACGAGACAACTCTCTCAAAGCCGGAAAAAATCCCTCGTCCCCGGAATTTTCCGGGTATCGGCAAAATTTCTTGGGATTTTCCGGGAAAATTTCAATTTCGGCTATCGGAGAGTTCCGGGTTTCAGGGATTCCGGCTAACAAAGATATTACTGTACAGTACTGTACCCATGTGTTGGGCACATGTATTAATGAAGCCACGGTAAAACTGTGTACATTATGAACACCACAGCTAAGTTCACAGGCTTCCATGAATGGCTTTGTCATTGTAAGGAAGACATAAATTTGTCTTGTAGAGCCATTTTTTGTATACTGTAGTGAGTTATTTAATATATAATTTTAGGTGCTCAATGGGTCCAGCACAGAGACTACAACCCGGGCAGCAGATTCAACCAGTCGTGGTCTGGGCGATGCAGAGGACATCCACGTGGACATAGACGGTCTGGACGACGGACAGCTGGCTTCGTCGTGGGATAACGACCACTCTAACACCACGTCTCCCGCTGACTCTACCTCCACAAATAACTCTACGTCCTCTTTAGCAAAACGGAGTGGAAGCAAAAGCAAGAAGAAATCTTCGTCAAAATCTTCCAAAAGCTCCAGTAGCAGCCATGGGTCATTACTAGACTGAGTTAGTAATGACCATGTTCAACACATAGTTTTTCTTTTTTAGTGAGGTAATACTTATGTTGACCAAAAATGGATACAAATCTAACATTTAACAATGGACATGTTTGTTTATTCAGAACATGTGCAGTAAGTGATCTAAAAAACTGATGCTGTTGTAACTTATTTTATTGTGTATGTATCAGGATTATAGTTTGTCCCAGTCATCTGGCTCCATAGTGTGTTACCATAACATCAGTGTGATGTTCAAATTGTATGCCATGTAATATTGTTTTTATCACTGGAAGTATGAGATTCTTTTATTTCATGTTTTGGGTAAGCTGTAGGGAAAAACACACCAACTGACTCATGCCCACCATCCATGACAGGACCAGTTCTACATTCCCTTGGAATGTGTACTTACTTTTTTATTACTGCTTATCAAAAATATACACACAAAAAGTATATATATATATAAAATCAATTCCAAAGATAAAACAAATTGCATGGTCTACAGTTATAACACTTATTAACAATGTTGAAACACTATGAGGCCAGATTTATGGGACATTCTGTATATATGCCTGTATGATATTCATATGATTTAGTATTAGCCAAGGTTTGTGGAAGCAGTTGCAGCTGTTATATGAAAAGTCGGGGTACACAGTGATGAAGTGACCAAGAATTTGTAAAAGCAAAGAATTTACTGTAGCATATTAGTACTGACTGAATATGCATAAGGCCAAGAGTTTAATACTGTATATATGCTGATTGCAGGTCAAATGGACTCCAGTTCTAAACGGTACAAACCTAACCAGACCTAATTGATGGGATTGGGGTCTTTAGTTTTGGGCCCCAATCCTAATTTTTAGGTAAGGTTAGTTTTGGTCCTAATAGGACTGGAATTTGTCTGACCAGTAACTGAAATTCAGAACTTGGTAAAATACTACAGTGGTGAATGAGTCACTCACCTGGCTGTATGTGGTTGACACTTATCAACAGATGATCTTAGAGCTGTACTTGAAAGTCTACATCCAGTAGTATCTTACAGAGCGGATTTTATGGCCTGTGGGTCATCCGTCAAGTGACCTGTGAGACGACCGACACAATACTGCAGATAAATCTTGCCTTGTTCAGGGAGCTGTCTATTTCCTTAAGGGCAGGTTCATGGTTCGATTATATAAATGCAAGGCTTTATAAACTACTTCATGTCCAGTCAAACAAAGTTGTTTTAATCTAGCTTTAGCCTTTGCTCAGTGGTTGGCTCAAAACTTGCCAAGTCAATAGGTGCACCAGAATGAACCCATAGCTATTGAATGTTTTATTTCCCTCTGAAATAAAATATTACAGTTCCAACCTTGACATACACAGTACAGTATGTGATTTTGTGAATGCTAGTACAGTACAGTACAGTACAGTGCATCCATCATGGGATAAAAGTCAATTAATCTTGGAAAGAACATCAGGATTTTATTATTCACAATGGAATTCAAATTTCATATGATGATGTCTTATTAATATAAGTTTCTGAAGAGACTTTTGTATTTACTATTTCTTTTTCTTCTTTTTCCAAAGTTGGTAGATGGATGTGCATTGATCCTAACTTGACTGTGGCAGATGCTTTGAGATAGGGTTTTATTTCATGAGGAAATTTCTTGGATAAAATTTGTTTCCTTAAGACTAACAGATAGTATTGTTGTCCTCATTCCTGACAGAGTTCTTCACTGTCTCCTGTGAGCTGTGTTCTAGTGACTACATGCCCTCCTGAAAGTCTGTTTTCTCTTCCTTAATTTCAGTGGTACACAAGAAGCATCAAGGAGATCATTATCCTCATAATTCTTTACTAATTCCCCCCTGAAGTTAAGTTTTTATCTTCCCCAAAAAATTTTGGCATGAAATTTTTCTTAAAGGTCTTCATTACAATGATTTTTGTCTGCATGATATGAGGCAGGTGATCTGGTAACACTGTAGGAGAAGAGTAGACAGATATGCTTTAAATGGCCAGTGATTTTAGTTATTTAAGATTTAGTATCAATATGTAAAATGTTTGGAAAAAGGTTATTAAGAAATGTATGACATTGCTTTATAATGAATGCATCCTAAAGCATGAAAAATACTTGTTGGCATCAAAGGTCAACTGATCCCATATGTCTGGTTCCCATTATAATCATCCAGCAGTAATGTCATATATTTCTCAATAACAATATTTCTCCACATTTTACATATTGATACTAATTAGTTATACACAAAAATATATTCTTAGGCAATTTCCAATCGTAAATCTTAAATAACTAGCCATATAAAGTGTTATGAAGGGAAGCACTGGGAGGCTTTATTCAACATCAGTAGCCATAGATCTGTAATAAACACAATAAAGAGGAATTACATATTAAGAATGAGTAAAGCTTCAAGTAACAGAATTGGCTTAACACAAATAAACATAAGAGAACTTCAAACAATATAATCTAGAGCACTTAACCAACGAAGCATAACACATCATAAAACATATCTGTCAACTAATCCCCATACAGTGTGACCAGATCACCTGTTTCATAACATACAGACGAACTTCTGTTCTTGACTGTACCTTTGAACAATTTGAACTTCACTATTGTATCAAATGATAAGCATAGATTGTTTAGCCTCTTTATATTAAATCACAATACATTGCATTGATAAATGGTATATGGCCTTTTGCTTCTTTATCTAAGTTTCACCATTTTCAGTGACACTCTTATCTCTCTCAGTTGAAGCTCATGTGAGACATTATCAGTGGATGTTAGTTCTATGGATGGCAGCCATTATCAGTGGACATTTTTAACATATTGGGGTAATTGGGAAATCCTTAGCCACCATTTATGGGTTAATGGGATGGGTTCTGATAAATGTCACTAAATATTCTTTACCTTTGTATTTTAATTTCATTATTCTGACTTGTAACCTTTATTATCACTATTTTTCTTCAGTATACAAAGTTGCTGAATTAGTGAATTTGGGGGGACTTTGGATCCTTTATTTAGGTGATTATTTTCCATTACAATTTCTTTCTGATGGAACTTTCATGTAACAAAAGGTGTCTCTCTCTCCACTGACCTGTTAATCTAATTCCACATAAAACATTCCCTGAGCAGTAAATGTCTTGGGAAACCATTCCTTGCTTGTTTATTGACTTTTGTGTGTGACATTATGGAAGTCTGGTGGTCTATTGATCTCCGTGTTTTAACCCTTTAACTGCTCATTGTGTCAATGGGATTCATCCTCGTTTGCATATTTTGAGGATATTCATAGTTCTCTAAATACAATAATGAACATAACAACACTTACATATGAATGAGAATAAATAAATACAGGGTATAAAAGTTGAATAGTGTGCCACAGAGGAGTGAAGTGATTTAGCGTGGGATGTCCCATACTGGGGTGGGGGGCCCGGACTCCAGGCCACTACCCTCCCTCCTGGCAGGAACGAGGGTATTGGTAGTGGTGGGATGTGGACTGGAGGCGACAGGACATATGCATCAATTTTCTATGACTAAATTATATGGGTAGCTTTACTTTTCTTCAACAATTATTTAAAAGACTAATTAGTGTAGTATATTGTTATATGGGGATATATTTTACTATAGTCATTACACTAAAAAAGGCAGACACATTTCACCACTGTTAGAATACTATAAAATCTTGTACTTTTATAATGTGTGGGTGGCTTGGGACATTGGTTCGTGAGTGGCTAAGGCCTCGGGAGCACCAAGTGTTTGAAAAATTGGCGCACACGTCTTGATCCCTGATAGGAGACAGGAGCAGTTAGAGGGTTAAGAGAGTTCATGGATCTGTTTTCAAAACTCTTAGAGATTTTAATCTTGGCTTCTTTTTTTTTTCAATCTCAAAACATAAAGAGAACCTTTAGATTTTTGTTGGGAATATTGTATCTCAGTATTTCTTTCTAGTCTCGGCTTCTTACGAGAACTCTTTCGTCATTTGTAATTAGTAAATATATATTTTCCTTATCTCTCTTAACACTAGTACAGTATTATACATGACATAGTTAGTCTACTGTACTGAGCTTTTTGTGTTTCTAGATATATTTAATTACAAGTACTATGTATGCACAGTATATTGATTGAAGGGGTTGTTGTGAGTTATGAATCTTGTATATTAGACTGAGGCAATAACAAGTATCATACTTAATAACACCTTAAGTGAACACTTACTGGGTTGCCTTAAGCACAGTATCTTTCTTGACTTGAAACTTTCTACTACACCCCTTCCTAACCGGTTAGGATTGTGCAGGTCACATCCTGAATGACTCATAGGCCATAAAACAAAAGATTGAATTATGAAATCCTATTTTATAGCTGAGGGAGAGGTTTGTGTGACTTGGCATTCTTTCTTTCTCCCTTGATAGGCTTTGTTATTGGCAGGAAAATGGAAGATATCTCGTCTGACTCTCATGTTTACGACTCGGGAGTTCAAGTTTATCTCCGTGTAACTTTTGGCTTTCTGGTGTTCAGAATAGTCACCAAGTCAAGGTCATAACTTTCTTCATAAATAGGTTTTGACTAGATGAATAGCTGTTTCTATAGCCTTGTGCTGATCTCATGGGCTGTGTACCTACCTCAAGAACTCAGAAAGTCCCCTGAATAAGGCAATCTCTCTCAGGGATTTGTTTGGTGGGTGGTATTGAAGGTCACTTGACTCTTCTATTCAGCCATAAATATGATTTTATCCTTCACTCATTAATTTATTATAAGGTTCACTTCTATAAGTACCTGTACTATATGGCTTTTGGATACTTTCAGAATATGCTTGACTTTTCTCTGTTTATTTATAATTTGTTTTTTAGTTCTTTCATGGATGTGCACCTCCTTTGAGACTGATATGTTATTTATGCTGTTTGAGTGGCTATTTTTTGTGTGATTTTAGTCATTTGAAATTTGACATAATAATGGTGTTACAATCTCTCTTATTACACATTATATATTGTTTAAATATTCATTTAGTTATAATGGTACTGTACAAAACATTTATTAAAAATCACTTGGTTACACATCAGTGCCCCAACGACTGGAACATGAACCCAGCAGATACAGTATTGGTGTTATTCTCAGTGATGTCATGTTATATATACCTGATTATGTACTTAACCTTGATCAATCTTATTATTTACAGTTTGTATTTTTGTTTTGTTTATTAGTTTAGGTGTTGTGCCAGGAGACATGTTGGGGTAGACAGAGCAGTTTATTAGTTTAGGTGTTGTGCCAGGAGACATGTTGGGGTAGACAGAGCAGAGGTTGGTGTTGTCTAGTGACGAAAAGGTTATTTATGTGTAAAAAAAAAAAGTTAATGAAACAAGAACAAAATTCTTTGGCTTCTAGTGTTAATGGGAAAGTAGTTGCAGCAAGATTCACCTGTAATGGTCTAGAGTGTGGTTATATAGATATGAATGAAACAATATCCAGTAACAGGTAGTTTAGTGATCAGGTGTGTATACTCATCCTGGACCGATTGTTAAAGTAGGTGTATTTATCACCTTAGGTGTTCATTTGCATGATGGTTCATGCAGCAGTAGTCATTATAACCGTCATTGTTGTGTGTTTTTCGTGATGGTAGTGTCTTGGTCAGGAGTAAGCAAGGTAGCTCAGGTTTTGCAGAGTTGAGGGACCAGCTGAATGTGTACTGTAGTTTTAATAGCACACCCAGCACCTTGCATGCAAGGATTAGACTGTCTTCTAATATAGTTCATATGCCCAATAATTATGATATCTTGCATTATAATCATTGCTGATATTTTTGCTCATTGAGCTGTCAATTGTGTAGATGTTTCAGAATATGTATAGGAAGGATTAACTCAGATTTGTCTTAATTTTTTTTCAGGACACTATTGACTTTTGTTGAACATTGCATTGTATTTAGGATTTTTATAATGATTGATGACATTGTTTAGCAACATAATTTTAGGTCACAGCTTATCTGTTGTGGATAAGAGTCCAGCTGCAAGTATATTTGACAAAGTTTCTCAACAGTTTCAAGATAAACACCATGGTTAGGTGAAAACAGTCATTGAGAGGCTAGGTTTAACACAGTGTGCGGCAACCCAAACTTAGCAGTCTACCTATTAAGGTAATCAAAGCTGTAGTATCATTTACTTGGAACATAACTTTGTAATTTATTGTGTTCATCACCTGTAAGCTTACTAGAGGTTCAGACGGTCACTAACATCTCGGACTTTCTCTGTCGGCAGGTGCTGGACATGTAAAGAATGTACAGTAGCTGAGCATGTAACACTTATAGTCTAACTTGGATTTAAACCAGTGGTGGCACATGTACAGATACAGTTCAAGAGCCTGTGAGTATTATTTTGTCCTCAATATAAATGAATCTGTTAGTATATTATCCTGCAAATAAGGATCAATGTTTTTTATATAATGGCTCTTAGTAACTGTATCTGAAGTAAGCACTTGTTAGTTCAGTATATCCCTATTAAGAATGAGGGGTACGTTACTGGAGTCATAGGTCCTATGGTTCTCAGTCCTACTTAGGAGTAAGATCCCCTAGGACTGAGGCCCATTAGGACAGGACACCCAGTCCCAGGTCAGGGTCTATTAGGACTAAAGCTCATTCGATCGTTTACCATTTGCGTTAGATAAAAACAGGATCAGACACCGTAAGTGAACTCACTGTGCACTAGGCTTCAGTTCTGTACATATTAGTGCCTCAGTTTTCTTAATCCATTTTAACATGGGCTTTTGTTCTTATGTAGCGAGTGGTTAAAGTTTTGGACTTTTTCCCTCTTGCCAAACCTACCGTAGCCAAAGTATTTTCTTACATAATGTAAAGTTATGGTCAGTTTGTACGGATGAAATAGAATCATCAATGATTTAATCTGGTACTTTGATTACAGGAACTTGTACTGTATCACAAATACTTCAGAAGAATTATAAGAAACTTTTGTCAAGTTTTTTAATGTCATGTTCTCTTCACCATGCTTGTGAAATATGATTTGTTTTTTGGAAAACCTATTTGTGCCACTGTTTAATAGAGCTTTTGTATTAAATTTCTAAATTATTCTGTATTGTTGCTTTTAGAAATATAGGAAGAAATATTGACAAACAGTTTTACACACTAACTAATGTAATGGTTGAACAATCCAATTAAAAAACTATCATGAAAAGTTCTGAAGACTTTTTTTTACAGAAACCAAACTTTTTATTGCCATCAGGAGGTTCCTTGTGGGGAGGTGCATATAGGAAGTTTTGGAGCCCCAGTTGAACAGGTAATATTAATGTAATGTTTCCAACTGTCACTAAAAGACACATTCTTATTGTCTGTATAATTAAATAATTATTTACCGTGTTACAGGTGAAGCCATGAAGACTTGAACTCTGGAACATTATGATGTGCCAACACTGATGAATATTGTACGACTCTATATTAAATTCTGTATGTCTCTGTTGTTGAAAGTCAGACATCATTCGGAAGGGAATTTCAGCACAGAGATGCCCCGTGTCATAACACCATTCTCTCCTTCATCAAAATATTTTATGAAGAAGGTGGCGTTTGTTCATCTATGCACGAGAGACATCATACATTGAGGACACAAGAGACATATGCCACGGTAGCTGCAGCAAGTGACTCAAGCTCTGAAGAAGTCCATCTGTCGCCTCACAGCAGAAAGTGATGTTGGTCAAACAAGTCTCGAGCATTACCCCACATAAATCTTGTATGGTCATACAAAATCTGTTAGCACATCGTATTGTTCCATAGTTCAATCTTCAGGGCTTCACCTGTAGCACTGAAAACTAGTTATTTAAATATACAAACAGTAAGAATGTGTCAGATATTAATGTTCTGCCCTGTTTAAGAACAAACTTTACAAGGCAATGAACTTAGTATTAGACATTACTTAAAAAACACACACTTTAGAGACATTTCTACATCTTGCATTAGTATTAGATGGCTCATAGAAACATATTATGTCCTACAGGCCTTTTGCAGAAGTGTTCTTGCTTCTTAAATGAGATGCTCAATGGATGTCGTGATAGAGGCACAAAAGTGATGTGTAAAGATACCTGAGCTTATAGCTGGTCATGGTTACATTATTTTAGTATTCTTCTTGTTGGATGTGTAGCAAGATGGTCTAGGAGATACAAATGAGTTCACAAGGAATCTTATGTGTAAGGTCAGCCAATACAATATGTAGTTTTCTATGTAAATGCGACAAGTAATGAAATGTTCTATCGAGGAATT
The DNA here is from genome assembly GCA_958450375.1 of Homarus gammarus. NCBI lineage: Eukaryota > Metazoa > Arthropoda > Malacostraca > Decapoda > Nephropidae > Homarus > Homarus gammarus. The sequence goes on from CAUDMG010002791.1 coordinate 573,265, forward strand.
TTTTTCCATAAAAAATAATGTAATTAGGGGTACAGTACTTTATTTGCATTCTATCATGTGCAGCCGCGGACAAAAGTTCTCTCCCGCTCCCAGGCATAATGTGACTTCAAAACTGTTTTGGACCCAACTGATGTTACACCGGAATGTTTATCAAGGTTGTTTGGGGTGGAGAATGACGTAAAATATATCCATCCACTGATGACATTAAGATGGTAGAGATGGTTTACAATAATAATGATAATGAATGTTTCAACAAAAATCTTATATACATGGTAAAGAATTACATCAGGCGCTTCAAATTTGCGGGGGTTAAGTTCTCAAAATGGCCGCGAATCGCCAAATCGGCGAATATCATTTGCGGACGGGGGGGGGGTTGGGGATGCATTTTTACTCGTGTGCAAAGAAATGTGTTGTAGTGGCTACTCTCCCCTACAACTTCCAACTGAGCTCCGGCCGCACTCCGACCAGCCAATCAGCGTGCAGCCAGCTACGCCGAGAGACTAGGTCTATGCAGAGGACGTAGGGGTACGATCGCCGACCTAGTCTCGACCATCAACCTCCAGTTCAGGATCTGAGCGTTTCACACCTTACGCTTGAGCCTCTGTGATTGGTCCTCTCGCTACGCGCACCCCAGATCCTGATCCTGGTAAATTGTATAAATACGGCCACGCCTGCCCAGGGAGGACATTCTACACTCAGCTACTGGACCAGCAACATCTCTCTCAGCTCCTCACCTAGTCACTCCTACGCACTGCGCTGTACAACAATATATATATACAGAAAGCGCATCGTGAGTTTCTATCCAACCTCATTCCTGAGTGAAGGTATCTACTTGTACGTACGTTTGTGGGCCCATACAAAGAGATAATAGACAACGAAAGAGAATTGACAACTGGCCACTCACGGTACGCTACAGTGTATTCCCTTTGTGTTTGCCCTGAGGACAATTATTTATTTTACCTGTATGTATATATATATATATATATGTGTGTGTGTGTGTAGACACGCTTACACAAAACACATACCAATAAATAATAATGGGAAAATCCTCTCACAAATAACCAGAAAAAATGTATTAAAAAGTAACAGTCTACCCTCAAGTCTACTCCATGCTCTATTTATAACAAAGCACAGAGTGTACTTGAGGGTAGACTCAACAGTTTTAATACATTTGTTTCTGATTATTTGTGAGAGGATTTTGCGTTAGGCCTGATGAACCTACAACACGCCAGCTGACTGAGGTGCTCACAACCATTGCACGTCTCGGTGAACAGCTAGAAGAATACAATGCCAGGCCTCATCCTCGGAACCTAGTGTACTCTGCCCTTGATAAGGGTATGGAGGAATATATGGCCTTGTACATGTCCCATGTTAATGGTCGTCAGCAGCACTAGCGTAGCGCGGGGGGGGGGGCGGTCCGCCCCGGGCGGCACTTTTGGGGGGCGGCACTTTTGGGTCTGCTCATCACCCATATCTGCAGCTACTGGAGACGTTAATCCATCCCTTTGTATCGGCGGCAAGTTAATCCTTGTCGTGTCTGACCTAACACCTGACCCACATCTGTCTCCTACTATTCAGAACGAGATTATAGAAATTTTGGGAGAAAACGTAAAAAGCAAAGTCATCAAGCAAGTAAAAGAAGCAAAGTACTTTTCCATGATATTCGACAGCACTCCTGATATCTCACATAAGGATCAAACGAGCCAAGTTTTACGCTATGTTATGATCGATGGAGATAAAGTGAAGGTTGTGGAATCATTTGTCGATTTCATTGAAACAAAAGGTAAAACCGCCGAGAATATTTCAATGATGATTTTGGAACAATTAGAGAAAGACTATTCAAAATTGTCGAGGGCAAGCATATGATAATGCTGCGGTGATGGCTGGTGTTCATACTGGTGTTCAGAAACGTATCAAGGAAATTAATAAAAAAGCAGAATTTGTCGCTTGTACAAATCACTCGCTGAATTTGGCGGGTGTTCATGCAGCTTCTGTTGCTGTGAATTCTGTTACCTTTTTTGGATGTGTGGAACGTTTGTTTGTATTTTTTTCTTCATCAACCCATCGCTGGGATGTTCTAACTTCAGTCACTGGTCAAAGTGTCAAGCGCATAATAGAAACTCGGTGGAGTGCGAGGGGAGAAGCTGTAAGTGTTGTAAAGAAACATTTCTCAAAAATCTTAAGTGCCCTAGAAAAGTTAACTGGTGAAGAAGAAAATACAGCTACCAGGGCAGATGCTGGTGTTCTACTTGGTGAGTTGCAATCATTTTCCTTTTTGTGCTTTCTTGGCCTGTGGGGACCCGTCCTTCTTGAAATTAACGACACACAGACTTACCTCCAAACCAAGGGCTTGAACATACAACAATGTGATATAAAACTCAGGGCATTAGAAACATTTCTAGGTGAAAACAGGGACAAGCTAGTGAGTAATGGAGTTAACTATGCCAAAGAAATTTGCAATGATCTGGGGATAGTCATGGAGCGTCAGCGTCGACCCAAAAAGAAGAAACAAATGTTTGGTGAAGGATCACGAGATGCTGAATTGCCATACGACATTGAATTGAGGAGAGAAATGTTTTCTTCGCTGGACAGAGTGATCCAAGAAATAACTTGAGATTTCAACAGCTTCATGAACTTGTTGAGAAATATGCCTTCCTTACCCCATTGAATCTTTTGGATGATAAATATGAGTGTCAAATAGATCACGATCACGACGACATTGATAAAGAGGAGTTCCTCGTTGAGAGAAAAAGACTTCAGCATTTTGTTGCTGTTGCTGCTATAACTATTAAAGACAGAATACAGACGTAGAAAGAAGGCCCCCTTGAACTTTTGCAGTTTATTCAAAAGTATAATACTTGGGAACTCGGTTCCAAATACAGTAATAATGCTGAGGATTTTCCTCACAATTGCTGTTAGTGTTCTTTTTTACTTTACTTTTATCCTCTTCGCCACTGATCTGGGGTCACTAAATCTAAGGGGATAACTTAACTCTAATCTTAATTCCTAAGGGTCGCTGCCACCAGACCCCCTCTGGACAGCATGTAGCTCGTTAGGTAGCGGGCAGAGTGGACTAGGCATTGGGTTAGGTTTTCCATTGACCAGGTCGATAAGGGTAAAGAAGGGTGAAACCATAACATGTCTTAATTGATTTATTCCTTATAAAACATACTGGTAAAAAACATATACATGAATTGGCCTTCCTCAGAAGAACAACGGAATGTGGTTACCCAGCTGGGCCCCAGACTCTTACATTGATGGCGGGTCATCCACCTACTTATTGCATAACAATCGGTGAACACCGTACCTCGGTCGTTCCTTCTTACAATATCCCTTAACACATCAGACTGCTCCACCTGTGTGGATTGTAGCACCGTCGGTTATCATACATAGTAGCACCATCTCAACACACCTGTTACACTCCATACCTGCAAGTATGTGACTCCTTGTGACTTTTAGGTATACACAACGGGCACCTCGTTCGCACACCGCCCTCGGTGGGTAAAGACGAGGGCTTCACCTAGAGACATACCAGCACTATTTCTACGCCTGGTATTATAGGTCGCTCCAAGTGAGAGGAGTTTTTCGAAACTAAAACTGATCAAGAATTACTTAAGATCTACTATGAGCACCTTGCGGTTGAGAAATCTTGCCATACTGTCTATAGAGCGACAATTGACAGATGAAATAGTTTTTGACAATGTCATTGAAGAGTTTGCCAACAAAAAAACAAGAAAAGTTACTTTGTAGAAAGTTGTAGTTTTCATTTCAGAAATAAAGATGGTCCTAATTTTTTACACTTTTTTACTTTTTTCCCTTTCCTATATGTCGTTTTTGCTTTTTGTTTAACTGTTACTTATAAAGTTTAAGTATGTTTGGTGTGTATTTAAAGCATACTATATTTGAGTATGTGAAAGTACAGTAATATTATAATGGTACACAAACTCCAATATCAAGAATAATATGGATCTGGTTGATAAACTCAATAACTTGCACATTAATCATGATTTTAAACTGGTTAGCTTTGATGTAACGTCACTTTTTACAAAGGTCCCAGTTGATGATTTACTAGAGTTCCTCATAGATTCCCTGGATAACACTTCACTGCCCGTCTCGAAAGATGACTTCATCGAACTCATCAAACTATGTATTAAGGATTGCAAATTCGAATTCAATGGGGAATATTATGCTCAAAAATTTGGTATGGCAATGGGTAATCCACTCTCACCTGTATTAAGCAACCTATATATGGAATTCTTTGAAAAGAAACTATTAAGTAATATTTTACCACCCTCAGCAGTCTGGTTTAGATATGTTGATGATGTATTATGTCTCTGGCCATGTAATGAGGACCTAAAAGTTTTCCTACCACAACTTAACAACTTAGCCCCCTCGATCAAATTCACTGTGGAATTAGAGCAAGACTGTAAATTGCCATTCCTAGACTGTCTGATACACAGAATGGGTAACACTTTCAAGTTCAGTATTTATAGAAAACCAACCAATGTGTGTTCATACATTCATTATTATTCTGCCCACCACAATAAAGTCAAACAGTCAGTATTTACAACAATGTTTTTACGTGCCTTGAGAATTTGCAGTCCGGAATTCATCGATGAGGAATACAAATATATATATAATATTGGCTCAAACCTTAAATACCCTAGATCTTTCATAGACAAATGCTTAAACATTACTAAGAAAACTTTTTATAGAACTGATCCCAAGCCCACCCATGACCATAAGAATATCTTAATATTACCATTTCACAAAAATTTCTCACACATTCCGGCACAGCTAAAATCTTGGAACGTCAATGTGGCATTTAAAAACTCATGCACTGTTAAACAAATGTTAATCAAGAACTCCCCCAACAACACAATTGGTTGCATTTATAAAGTTCCTTGCAAGGAATGTAATATGTTTTACTTAGGCCAGACAGGTAAAGATCTTGTAACTAGAATTAAACAACACAAATACAGTGTCAGGACAGGCCAGGAATCCAATGCTCTGTTTGTTCATTTGAGGGATAACAAGCATTGCATTGACTGGGATAATGCCTCCTCAATATTACCATGTAATTCAATTGATAGTAGGAACATCATAGAATCTAGTCTTATTAAACATACCGAAGCATTCAACATGAATTTGAGTAACGGCTTGTACAAGCTGGACAACTTTGTAATTAAGAAGATTTGTGATCAGGTGAGAGGGCGGGTCACTGTCCCATCTGACCCAACCACCAACCGTTGTGTGCCATTTAAAGATTAGTAGGGTCATTACCTGACCATTGTGGACCTGGTCTCACCCTCCTCTGTATATATTCATCTTGTTCTGCATTACTCTATCTAGTCTGTACTCACCCCTGAAGATGTGAATTACACGAAAGCGCTTGGGAACTTCGTGTTTTCTTCTTTCCTGGTGGTTATCAGCATATACCTAGATCACGCGCACCTACAGTGATTTACTTGCATATATATATATATATATATATAGAAGAGTGAGTCACTGTGCAATATGTATTTTTTGTGGGGGCACTGGGGGGGGGGGGCGGCAAACTCAAGGGCCACCCCGGGCGGCACACACTCTAGCTACGCCACTGGTCAGCAGGTCCTTATTACTCGGTACCCGAGTGCAAGGCCCAGCCTGTTAATGCCTTGGCAAACATCGCTTTAGGAGATGATGATGATGGCACCACCGATGATGATATTAAAGTGTTGGGTGACTTACTGGTGGAAGAGCTGCCTCAAGACTTTGATGCTGAGGTTAGAGGAGGAAGCAGTAACCTGCCTCAGAACCCATCAACCAGCCCCTCAAGGGAAGTTATTATTCTACAGTATAAAAATATTGTTATCAACAAAATGTACAATGTGTATGAATACATTACAGTAAAGCCACTTTCTTGGTGGGTTGTAGGGGGGTTTGGCTTATTTATATGTATTTCAGTGTCACTCGTTTCGTGATTTTAACTTAATCTATGCTAAACCCGGTACCAATTAGTCACGAAACACGAGATCCTGCTGCATTTAAAACATTTTGCCCCAACATCTGAGTCCTATTAACAACACTCCTCCAGTCTCTCTGCCTGACAAGGACAAACATTACTGTACATCTCTCTATTATGAGTCATATGGTTCACCAACTGAGCCCATCATTCTGTTATATAATACCGAGTCATATTTTTATTTTGCAGCCATCCAGCGTGAGGAAGAAAAAGTTAAACGCTCAATGAAGGAAGCTGCTAAAAAAGGTGATAAAGATGTATGCCGGATGCTTGCCAAGGAAATTAAAGTTGTCTAGCACTCAGGATGGAAGGAAACTCTAATGTGGTTTTCTTGTATAATATATAAGTTATATGATAGACAGTCTGGTGCTGGAGGTGCTGTGTGGTGAGGGGCTGCTTGGTAGAGACGTGCGGTGAGTAGCTTGTCGAAGGAGGTAGATGTGCAGGAGCTTCGTTAGAGAAGATGTTGCCTGTTGCTGGCCTCCTGGTTGAATGAAATGTTAACAGCGTGGAGCTTGCTGGAGGAGATGTTGCTTGTTCAAGAAGATTGGTCAGAATGAATCTCAATGGAGAGACAGAGCTTATATACACCCAGCAGCAGCCGCCAGTCCTCTATGAGTCATGTTGGGAAAACCCGAGAAGTAGCCGGTGACTAGCTCCGTTGCTAAGATACAGCGGGCATTGGAATGCGGATACGCTTGGTTGCTCGGGAAGACGGCACATTGGAATGCGATAGGCAGTTTGTAGGGGAGACGTCCACTACAATACAGTCACGAAAAGCTGTTACTCGGATTTACACGAGCAAGGCTCATCTCAACTCTGTAGTCACAGATGAAGTCACAGTTAGGTAAGTGTAATCAAGGCCATATTCAGCCTTGTGTTGGTTCTGTAAAAAATTTGGGGTCACATGAAGATTAATCCCCCAGTTTATTTTACTTTTAAGATTAACCTCAAATGCTAACCTAACCTACCCCAGGTAGCAGTAAGGTGTTTAATCATTTGGTGAAATAAGCTGGGATGGCTTATTTCATGTAATCCAACTTTTGAATGCCAAAGATCCACGGGATTCACACTCAGAAATGTAAAATTTTGTCAGGAAAATTTATTATAACTTTTTTTTTTCATGCGAATGCTTTCCCACCATGGTAGAGGGAGCCAGAGTCAAGGGTATTACATGCACTATCTCACATTTGAGTTGCCTTTCCAGATGTGTTGTGTTTTACTGTAGAGTGTTCCTCATCCACAAGTTGTCCCTCTGGTACAGGGGTATTCCTTGATTTATGATAGTGTTACATTCCTGAGAATCACAGAGTAGACCGAATAGTGAGGTGCAACTGTACTTGTATCACTCTGAGTCAGCAGGTGAAAGGAGTTTGTTGCTCCTACATCCACCCATTGTGTACAGTACTCTAGTGGCAGAGGTCTTGGAAGAGGGAAAAAAAGCAGCAGTTGGTGTATACTGGATATCGCTGGTTAACTTCGAGATGTAAGCCATGTGACGAAGGACACGAAGTGTATGTGACTGGGAGGCTGAAGCGAAGGCGTGGACGGTGGGTTGTGATCGGTGAAGATGGTGAACTGACGGGCCTCGAGAAAGTGCTGGAAATGCTTGACAGCAAGGTAATACGTCCAGGAGTTCTCGATCGAAGGCGCTGTACTTGAGGTGTGGTGGTTGAAGCCACTGTGAGAAGAAGGCAATGGGCATGAGAATTCCGTTGATCTCCTATTGTAAGATGGTGCCCACGGCAGTAGAAGAAGCGTCTGCTGTGAGAGTGGTCCGGGCATTGGGTGCAGGGTGAGCCAGGAGGGTAAGGCGTGTGATGTGCTGCTTGATAGTGGTGAATGCCATAACAGCCTTTCAAGTCCAAATGAGAGGCTTGCGAGACGTCTTGGGAAGTCCCTCGAGAAGATCGTAGAGGGGTACGAGGACGGTAGCAGCGTGGGCAATGAAGCGGTGGTAGTAATTGACTCAACCCAGGAATTCTCGGAGTTTCTTCACCGTTTTAGGTTTGGGGAACTCCTTAATGGCAGTTACCTTCTGTGGTAGGGGCTGGATGCCGCTCGGCGAGACTGTGACCGAGGAAGTCGATGGAGGAGGCACCGAAGACGTACTTGGCAGGGTGAACTTTCATGTTGTTGTTCTGCAGGCGTTGGAGAAGGAGCTGTAGGTGGTGATGATGCTCGGCAGGCGTCGGAGATGCGACGAGAATGTCGTCTATGTAGACGGTGACAAAATCGAGGTCGCGAAGCATGTGGTCCATGTGCCTCTGGAACGTCTGGGCTGCATTGCGTAGACCAAAACTCATGAAGGCATACTCGGAGAGGCCAAACGGAGTGATGAGGGCTGTCTTCTGGGTATCTGCAGGTGCTACTGGGGTCTGGTGGAAGGCACGCTCCAAGTCGATCTTCGAGAAGATGGTCTTGCCATGGAGTTTGTGGTGGAAGTCCTGGACATGCGGGATAGGGTACCTGTCAGGTTTGGTGACGAGGTTCGGAGCTCTGTAGTCACCACATACCCTCCAGTCATTGGACGATGGCTTTGGAACCATGCGAAGAGGCGATGCCCAGGAACTCTGGTGAGAAAAGTTCCTTGAACTTATCGAGCAGGGGGTAGAACTCGTTGGACGGGGAGAGGCAGGTGATAGTGTTAGCGGCTATGGCACGTGTACCCCGGATCGTGTGTGCTGTAGACTCATGGACGAGGCAGAAGTGGCTTGGGTCGACGACGAGCTTGTGGTGAACACTTGGTCGTTGATGTACTGTCCTTCCTCCACAATTTCTCTTAAGAATGGGGGAAAATTCATGGCGGCAGCCCAGTCAGCACTTGCTCCTTCACCAACTATTTCAACGTTCGTAATCTTATTACGACATTTGAAACCTTGCAGCCACCCAGCGGAAGCAGTCTAGGGTTTGGGCTCTGCAACTCCCATTTTTCGCGCCACTGATAGGTAGAGTTCTCGGGCGTAGTCCTGCAGTGCCCTGTTGTCGACCGCCATGTTCCTTTTTGACTGACGAATCACGTACTTGACCAATAAACTTTCAGTCTTGAGCAGCACCTTATTGTGGGAATATTTCACCATCGACGCACCTGCAGACTTTGTGATGCTCATGTGTTCAGAAGAGATAATTATTATTTATGTGGTAAATGCAATCATATACGTGGCAAGCAGCAGGGCAAGGTGCTGGGCGCCAGTGACGTCGCGTACTGTGATTGGGCCACGTATCCTTACCACCCACACACCCCCCTTCGCCACGCGATGTGATAGGTCTAGTCATCCTTTCCACCTCTGCCACCCACGTTCTCCACCGCGTCAGTCTCACTGTCCCCGCTGGTTTCGATCTTGCGGACTCGCTCGTTCGTCCAGTATTGTGGTCTGGGAAAGTTTATTTCTCCGTTATTTTTTCCCCCCGTTTTCCTCGATGGGTTGTTGTATCGGTACGTTCTCCTTTGAAGAAATCCTCACCACACAGGAGCTGCCATGCACAGGCCAACCGGCCTATTGCAGACTCCTTATTTTCTTATGTTCCTAAGAATGGTGGATCACATGCACAATCACAGTTCTTTAGAAAGCAGAAAATTCCTTTCTTTGTGGCACCAGTATTGTTTCCTCGTTACTTTAGGCACTCATGCCTGCTGTTTCTTCAATTTATACCGTACCACCTGTTTTCTTTTTCAAGTTTCCACAGTAGTTACCGTTATCACTAAGGACTGTCTTCATCACTGATCGGCTCATTAGCTGCTTGAGCGGTTGGTCACGTCTCTGTTACGCACTGTTGGCATGCACTGGCTCCTGAATGTATTTGAACCTGCTCCAGTGTTGGTCAAGTCTGGTCCGGAAAGAGCTCACACTCAGTGCCGTCACAACACTCTGGCAAGTTGTTCCAAGAGTTCACAATCCTCACTCCAAAAAAGTTTGCTTTCACAGTTTTCTGGACTTGGGGCTTCTTCAATCAACTCCAGGTAAATATGGATACTCTCGACTGAGTAGTGCCTTATCGAGATGTTTATACACCTCAATTAGGTCACCCTTGCCCATCTATAGTATAAACTAGGCAGTTGCAGGTGCTCTAATCTCTCTGGATAACCGAGGTGCCATAGACATCCGTTTTAAATTTTCTTTATAAATCTCGGCAAATGGCATTGATTTCATCCTGCTGTCACTATAGATTGTTAATCAATCAAAATTCTGAACTCAGTTATATAGTGATTATCATATAATATTTTTATTTCAATACGTGAATAATTATGAACGATACTATATTTTTCTTATTGTAAATAATAAAATCTTAATAATTAACCCAAGCTCAAAACTGAATTCCTAACCAGTGAAAAGTCCAAGTTACTTGTGGTTGCCAAAGACAATAATATATTGTACTAGAAAAAGAAAAGTAACAGAGACGTGACCGATCGCCCAAGCGGCTAACGAGCCTATCAGTGGTGAAGAGGATATAAGTAAGTACAATTGTACCCACACAACTTGGCTCTGGTCAAGTAGAAAAAATATTTTAATATTTAATTGCAAATAACAACAAAAGTTATGTCACTTTACATAATCACATCACCAAGACGATCTTGATTATCTAATGAATTCACTTTCAATTTCTGTCACTTACACACAGTTTACATCCATAAGTCTCAAGAAAAACGTCAAGGTGAAGAAAACATGATATATCTACAAATATATTAAATTAAATGTACAAATTAAATAACTCATAAATAAGAAAATAAATAGAGAAAAAATAACAAAACCACAAGTTTAACACTGCACGAAGTATTTGATTTTATACATTTAATTGATGAAAGATATGATCACAGGAACCAGGAGAGGACAGAAGGCTTGTGGTTCTAACATTCATTTTCATTCTTACTTGCAAATTCATAAAAAAATCCTTCATTTTGAGCATCATATGTACAGTTTTAATTTATTTTATTTTATTATAATACTTGGCAAAAAATCATCCATTCCTTTTAAGTGCTTTAAAAAACACAAACCTTACAAAACAAGCCATCATCATCACCAGGCATAACAAAAACAATCATTAATAAAACCTTTTCTGTCATCCCTTAACACAACACAGCACTTAATTATTACAATGTCTGCACTGTTGCTCGACTTGTTCTTAAGGAATAAAAACGTCGAATGGAAACGGCGACTGTGTGTAATAATGATGCCTGAGAAGGCCTCTTTTTCCATTCTAAATTTAGAGCTAAAATAATAACATATTACAAGGTCTTCACAAAACTTAGGACTTATCATTAGCACAGTTACTATACACTGCTGTGCCATATATCTTTAATGTATTACATGTACAGTACCTTTGATGGTGTTACATAGCGCATGATTATTGTTGTGTTGGCTCTGAGCCACGGTACGTGACGACATCCTAAGTGACCAGACATTGTAGAGACCTTGTAGTATGGCCTTCCACTGTCACCAGTTCTGAATATTCTGAATTTTTCTTAAGGATGTTGAATATAACATAGCAAGATGGAATATCCCACTGCTCATATAATCAATAAATGACCACATGACCTTGAAAAGTAATATTCAATCACTTATTAAAATTTGATTACTGTATATAAAATTATGATAAGATGCTGAGGAGGACATCTTGATTACAGGAATTTATGGATGTCAGGCTGTCAACAGTACAGATAATGACACTACCCATCAGTCTAAGTTTGGCCACAAAGGTAAAGCTGGTACTGTACAGATCTCCTTCACTAGTGCATTTACAGGGGTTCGTCATATAAACGTTCCACAAATCATTACATCAAGATATTTGTTTTAATATTGTTTTACTTTGATTCCATAGTACAGTATGTTTACGATTGCGAGTTTTCTTCTATCGAATGTAAACAAACACAACTCTGCCACACTGCACAAAACCTGATGAGCTCTTGTAAACCCACTAGTGAAGAGGACTACATATACGTATTCATGAACTGGACTTAACTTACATTTATACTTCCAAATACCCTGTACAAGACTTCCACAAACATTTTTAAGTATTTAAACAACATTTCTGAACCATTAAATACTGCACATTACTGTATCTCGAACCCTTTTTTATTACTGGATTTTTGAGCAACATTATTTCCCAGCCCTCTAACACTGCATTTCCCTTCATCTCCAAACTCTTGTATACTCGTATTTTCACTGACAAAATCTCCCAAATCTATGTCATGTGACCACTCACATTAAACCTACACACAAGTACACGATACTAAGACTTTCATTGGTAAAAATATTTCAATACACTTTATGTAGCCTAACCACCACCATATATCGTCCCGTAGTGCTGTACTCTACCTTCTTTACCACACGATCTGCTTAATGCACGAGAGGATATCATACAGTTGTACTAGTACCCATATTGCTATCAAAACTAAAACAACATAACCTTCAACTCCCTATACAGTATAAAAATAGTAGAAAACTATATCAGTGTAATATATTAGCGAACTGAAATATATAAATATATGAAGCATATTATAGTACAGCACTTGATATATGTATATAATTTATCACTGCAGAAATAAATAAACAAATCACAATGAAGTTTGAGGAACACTTTTAAAAACCCATAACAAGAGTAACATCAACAAATGAGACATAAATATGTACAGGAGAACCGAAGTGGCCCTAGAAAGTTGAAAATTGAGCTAAATGACAAATAATACTTAAAATACCCATTGTACCACAAGCTTCCTTTATCCTGGGAAGGCTATCTGGACACCCTTCATATTCTTGTAAATATTCAGGGTTTTCAGTACAGTACAAACTAATTCAACTCCTGTCTGGAGTGGCACAAATTTCCATTTCCCTACAATTATTAAATTCACGTGTCCAACTCGGCAGTATGCAATATCTAAACACAGGTCACCATTTAGTTTTGTTGCTCTGTTTCTTCATTACAGAGCCAAAGTCATTAACATCTTGACCTTCAGCCTTTTCATCCCCTCTTTGGACATTCCAGCCCAATTTATTTATAGAAAACCCTGAATATTACCACACTCTTACCTTTTAATCTTAGAACAGATTAACATCATCTGATTCACAGAGTAGTGAGGTGCCCATGATGCAGAATTCTTGACTTGATCACAATCCCTTGGACTGAGTTGATTCCACAGATAAACATCAGGTTTTGAGACGTATAAGTCAAAATCTTACATGTTGCTAACACACCTACATATACAAAATTGTAGAAACTTTGCGCTGAAGACAAAATAATTCACGGGAGTAGGAAAAAAAAAAACAGAAATCAGCCACAAAAATAATCAGAATGAATAATGAATGAACTTAGGGGGTTTCTTCTTCTCTAGTGTCTGGGATGAGTAGTACAGTCCAAGAAACAATTATCTTCCCAAGTTTTAGCGAATACATCACAGAAAAATTGAACTATCTGATGCATGTATCAGGGTACAGGAGGTGCCCGATATATATTGGTTCAAGACCAAAGTCACACGACTTAAAGTGAAACAATGTTAAGAGGGAATTTTCTCCCATGAGATTACACACAGTATATGTAAATACAGACAGGGACTGTAAGAGTGTTTACGTTGCCGATGCAAAGAACGAACATTTTTCCCAAAAGAAATAATGTGCAGGTAATAAGAAAAGAATAGGGATTGGATTTTTAAGTCATAGTCGTTTTCTACTTAAAGAATAGAAAAAGCATATGTGATATTATAAAGCAATGACTCAAATAGAAAAGAAATGTTCATGTAAACCCCAAAAACACAATTTTTTAATTTTTAAAAGGATTTAACCTCAACCTATAACCTATAAATTTGCTTTTCTTACCTTGAGGAGTGAAGGTAGTCCACCTTGTTTACTATGCTTTATAATGTCTGTCTTAATATCCAGTATAATACTCATAATTTTTCTTCCCATCATTACCTCACTTGCATTACTTATCACTCATTATTGAATGATTACAGGGATAAATGCAGCTGAATGTGAAGCTCAACCACTACTCATAGCATGATAGAACATATGACCGAGAAGCGTCAAGAAGGATGCTGGTACAGTACATGATGTAAGATGGAGGCACAGTGCGGAAGATTCAAATTTTGATATTGTTTATACAAAGTCAAACGAGTAGAAAACGACATAAAGACGTTAAAGCAGAGACTTTTTATGCTGCGTTCCTCAATTAGTCAACAACGTCAGTGCAAAACGACATTTAGTGCAACGACATATAGTTGGGACAACCACCCTGTGCCTTGTAAACAGTTGGCAGGCCTGTTGAGCCTTGGAAAAGTGTAGCCAGTTACTTACGTTAACGATCATTCTTTATTGGGTGTATGTGGCCATATTTCATAACCAACATTCGTTGATAAACTCGAAACTTGTATCCAATCAGGTGTACCAACTGTCTAGAAGAAGTCTCGGTTACACTTTCAGTAAAATCCACCAGTTTTCAATACTGTATTCATCGGTCAAAGCTGGGAAAATTATTGTTTTTTAAGAGTGTACACAATGTTCTCTGCACTTGATAATATCTGAGACCAAACAATGAAGCTTAATACATTTACTGCAGTAGTCTGCATAAAGGCTCAAACTGTTACAAAAGTGCATCTTTGTCATGCTTACAAAAATAATAAACTGAGAGGCTTAAGGTTAAATCAGAGGATAAGTTAATCTGGACCACAGCAGCAAGAAGACTATACATACAGACATAGAAAGCTCAGGTTCACTTAGAATGTATTGAGTGAGTGTGGTCAAAGAGTCTATGAAAACTGCCGAGAGGAAACCACCAGAAAGTCTCGTCCATCTGAGGTAACCCGTGTACTACTGTTACTTTAGTGGATCATTACCAGCTGATCTCCTTTTCCATAAAACTGTACTGTATGTCCCATTAATACTCAAACACAGTTCTTCAAATTGTCAACTTACACTACTCAATAGTTAATACATTGGGACACACAAGAACCTTCAAACGAGTAAAATAAATTACCTTAAAAGAAAAAATTGTACAGCAATTAAAAACTGCTAACTTTGTGTTTACATAAAAAACATTATATCTACTTCACAAATTATAGTCACCACGACACTTACACTCCCCTTCAACCCAATCATCCATTTTTACCATTACTGCACTGTGGAAAGTAATCATTAACCTTGATTGACATCTTGTTACTTAAAAAAAATATATATACTGTATACTGTATATTACCACCTACATCACTACACGGTAACTATATCCTATTCTTCCTCTGCCCAATCATCTCATCCCATATCTTTTGCAGCTTCCATCAACATTTCTTGTACAACAATGCCAAAGGTTTAGTTATCCTGCAACATCCTCAGCATACGAGCCTGTTCCTCGGGGTTGAACTTGCTGGCTACTGATCGCACTCCTCGCTCTGTCAACGTCCAAGCCTTGTTGACGACATAGTTCTTGATGCAGAAGTAAGGAGAGAGGACCTCCTCCACCAGGGTGTCATCAACACGACCCAGGGAGCTCAGCCGTGTCACCTCTCGTATAGACGCCACTCCACTCTCCCCTGGCGCCTGGTAAAGATGTCACACATACATTATTATTACTGTATTATTATTGCAGAGGTACATGGACAAAGCAAACTATAATTATCAAACTGCTCCTGTTAACTTGTACACTGACTGCAATGATTCCATGGTAATTAAAGGGTGACTTAAATATTTCCTTCAGGTAATCAGTAAATTCTAGTTTAGGGATAATGGTAATTATTGCATAGAAATGATCTGTGAACTTTTGCTAGTAATTACGAAGTTGGAGACAAATTATACCAGCAGTCAGTCCAGCTCAGTACAGTACAACAGTCAGTCCAGCTCAGTACAGTACAACAGTCAGTCCAGCTCAGTACAGTACAACAGTCAGTCCAGCTCAGTACAGTACAACAGTCAGTCCAGCTCAGTACATTACAACAGTCAGTCCAGCTCAGTACATTACAACAGTCAGTCCAGCTCAATACAGTACAACAGTCAGTCCAGCTCAATACAGTAAAACAGTCAGTCCAGCTCAATACAGTATAACAGTCAGTCCAGCTCAATACAGTATAACAGTCAGTCCAGCTCAGTACAACAGTCAGTTCAACGAACAGAAGCATTCAAGATGTCTTGAGTATACTCGTATTCTGCCATCAACCCACAAGCATCCGCCTTACCACACCAAGCACCCACTTACCACCTGCCCACACCATCAACCCACCTTGCCAATGATGCTGATGAACACTGGACGGATAAACTCCAGCACCATGTCAACAAAGGTCTTGGCGTCGTGTTTCTCCAGCACTTGAGGTTTTTGTGGCCGTTTTGTCACTGGAGGTTTGGGCTGTGACACCTTCTGAGACTGTGATGAGGGAAACAGGAAGCTGAGAATACTGCCTAAGCCTGGGGAGGACGCTGCTGGAGAAGACGCCACTGGTGAGGGTGCCGCTGCTGGGGGTCTAGGTGCTGGAGTCCTAACAGGTGGTGGTGGGGGCCTGGTGGGGCTGTTTCCTGGTGGTCAGATATAAATTAGTCAGAACTACAGTACAGGGTGTTGAGGAAAATGGAAATCTTGGTAATGTCGTTACATAATGATAAGGTATAAATTTAGTATGGACTGCAGTGTAAAGGAAACTTAAAAGTAAAAAAATGAGGGTCAACAATGTCCAGCAGCACAGAAACACTTGTCAGCATGTTCAGAGACTAATAAATATATTTTTAACATGAACTTGCTAAAAAGTTACCGATTTACAACTCATTACAAAACTTAAGGGAATATAATCTTAATGACGACAACAATGATGGTGATGACAACCACAGTGACAGCCAGTGAGAGTGGTGAAGACGACAACTACAGTGGGGATGCAAATTGCATCATCTTTGGTAGAAGCTTCCCATTTTTCTGCTGAATTCTCTCAGAGAAAACGCCGCGCCCATGGCATCCAACGGGTTGGTGGAGGCTTAAGATACGACTGGCCGAGGCTGGACCACATGACAGTGTAGGGTTCTCAAAACCAAGGTGTCATAACAACATACATCAGACCGAGTAGACCGTCCTCTGGCACTACACTGAATTTCTCTAAATAGCTCCCTAAAGTTGCACGTATATCGAGCTGTGGTCCTCCCCACCCTGCTATATGGCAGCGAGACATGGGTTATATACAGGAGGCACCTCAAGGCACTTGAAAACTTTCACCAACATAGTCTACATTCCATCCTCCGAGTTTGCTGGGAAGACAAGAAAACAAATGCCAGTATTGTCTCTGACAACATCTGTAGGAGTATCGAGGCTACCATTATCCATGAACAATTACAATGGACTGGCCATGTTACCTGCATGGACAACAGTAGACTGTCAAAGCAGCTACTTACAGTCAATGAACAAAAGTACAAGGACAGTTTTAGGACAAACCTGAATAAGTGCCAATTCGACCCCCTCACCTGGGAGATGATTACTCCACACCGTAACACTTGGAGGAGCACCACACAAGAAAGTGTCAATTCTTTCAAGTTAGCCCGACTGCATACAGAGGTCGACAAGTGCTAATGCCGGGAAGACGCTGCCGCCGCCCCTCCCACACTAGATGTAGCCCTCTACATGTCCAACATTTGTGGACGGCCCTGCCAGTCCCGTATCAGCCTCTCTAGTCACCTCCGAGTTCACCAACGAAGGTGACATCCTTAATAAATCATATCATTTTATCATAGCTGGATGATCGTCATACTCGATTCCGAGTAACAGCAAATTAGTAGTGTGTGTGTGTGTGTGGTATGGTGGTGTGGTGTTGAGAGAGAGGCTCACCAGGGAGGGAGGAGAGGTAGTTGCCCATGTAGTACTTGAGGAACTCCAGGACCATGGTGGTGACGGGCGAAGAATCTCCTCCAGATCCCCCTAAGAGAGAGCTGGGAGGTCTAGGCGTGGTCTTAGGTGCAGGCGTGGGCTTGGGTCTTAGGTTAGGCCAGTGGTCAGGCTTGGGGGAGTTGTTGTTGATAGAGTTGGGATTCTTGGAAGGCGCCGACTGGATCTGTGGGCATGAGTAAGGGTGTTAGAGGGCTGGGTGGTGGCATAATATTCTGCAGGCATGTCAGGAAGCCTACAGTAGTACAGTATAAATGCCTGATCATCAGACTGTTTCCTGCCAGCAAAAGTAAGATAGCACAAAGAAGGGCGTTATACTGTTGAGTCATGAAGACTGATGAATTTATTGCCAGTGGAGGACCTCGAAAAGAAAAAAAAAGTGGGGTACATGTTGGTTTGTAGTGCACACAGGTTCAACATTGTCAAAGTTGTAACAGCAAATGCAATGTGTTCTCCCACATTACAAATCCTACCATTCAAATATGCTGGGAAAGGGAAGATATGAGTGCTGGTATAGAAGCGTGAGACGTGAGACAAGAACCACAGGTAAAAAGACACCCTGGAATGAGTCCACCAAACAAAGCAAACTGATGAGAAAGCCACTCGCTATACCCTAGTTATTTTAACCTCAGATACACTACGGTACACCATAGTACACCCTGATATATAATACAGGTGGCCTTTTCTTCACTTAGGCTACACAGTGGCTTTAACCCTACAATACATAAGTTAGAGTGACAACATTACCCTTTGGCTTTCTGTTCTAAAATAAGAGATATCTGGACCCAAAGTGGAGGGATAAGATTCGGCACCTTCTCTCTTACTTACCTAGAATGTTACCTTCTTAACTCGGTATACTGCTGTGGGTTGCACTTCATCAGAGAGTGAGACGACCTTTACAGTACTGGCTCCTACTAAGACGACCCAAGTTTTCTAGTGTGTCACAGAGACTAAGAGAGACTGTGAGTGATGGTTAACCCAGGAGTCTTACCGTTTCTGGTCACATGGATCCCAGTCGTAATAGACCCGAACCAAACCGCACCTAGACCCCCACCCTAACTTAAACTAACACAGACCATCAACATAATCTAATCTGGCCTACAGACCCAAAACCTAACCTAACGTAGATCCCCAACCTAACCTGTCTGACCTAACAAACACCACAGCCGATAGACAGGAAGAGAGTCATCATGGCCATTTAGAGACAAGAGATTCACCATGACCATGTACAGACAAGAGACTCACCATTGCCGAGTAGAGACAAAAGATTCACCATGGCCGGGTAGAGACAAGAGACTGACCTGGGAGAGATATGGGCCGAGGGTGTGGCTGATGAAGGCAGTAATGGCGGAAGAGGGGTCGTCAGAGTTGTACATCTGCATCACCATGGGCATGAACTGCTTGATCACATCCGCATACTGCTTGGTGGTGGGCGAGCCTTCTAGCATACCCACCAACCCGAGCACCAGACTCTGTAATGATGATATTGTATTAAAGGGCTGATAAAAAGACTTCACTGAGAAACCAAGACACCTAAATAGACATCTAGATACTTGAGAAAGACACCTAGACACTGAAATAAGACATCTAGACACTGAGAAATACACCCAGACACTCGGGCGAATGCTATGTATAAATGTTTTGCTTTGAGAGATTATTATTATTATTATGACATTATTATTATTTCAAGTTTTTTTAAAAGACTTTTAAAGCAGCGGCATCAAGTAAGAGAGAGAGACTCCTCCTCACCTCAATAGTAGAAGAACTTTGGCGATAGGGGCTAGCCCTACCCTCCTCCTCCAAGAAGGCTCTCTCCATGCCCTCCCACGTCTCGGCCAACGCCTCGTCTAAGGGCAGCTCCCGGCGGTTGCGAAGGAAGGAGGAGAAGACCCCGTCCTGCTTAAAGACGTTGTATGTTGTGAACTCCATGTAGCACTGACCCATCGAGATCTCATCGTTGTACGTCTGCCAAAGGAGTTGAGACAAGTGAGGGTAACTAATTATGTCTCTTGTTCACACACACACACCCCTTTCACATGCACAAACCCACCCCACTCACTCCCCCTTTCTCTCTCACACACACACACACACTCTTATAAATACATAAACCCACCCACCCACTCCTTCCACACACACATCCAGCCCCTTACACACACACAGACACTCACTCACCCTGACTAAGGACTGGATCTTGTTCGGTATAGAGAAGATGTCAATGTTCTGTACCATCTCGCCGATGCTCTTGTACCCGAAGAAGTGCAGGAAAGTCGTCAACCAAGACCCTTCCTCCTGCAACACAACATAGTTAATGACGTCACGTACTCCTGACTACAACACTGGCGAATAAAGTCTTGTACACCCGACTACAATACTGGTTAATGACGTCATGAACACCTGACCTGTCTGCACCGCAGGTTAATTAGTTCATATATAATCGGCCGAATTAGTGATGTCACTGGTTTCGGTAGGATTCATTCAAAGAGCGGTATCTGACAACTCAACGGGAGCCTAGCGAATGACACCGTTGTAGGATGGTACAATATGTTAACCGACTCGTGAACCTACTTTCTCGATGCCTAACCTATTTCTGGCATATCTTTATATATTTGCAGATAAAAGGTGCAGCAGAAAAAAGGACAGCCAGCCCGAGATGATACAGCAACACAAGCCGATAACACTTGTATGTGTAGAATATGCTGCACATGGTACATTTCCTCCTTTAGAAGTGGTTTTACTCTTAGAACAATATGAAAGACATTTGTTGCTCTAAAATGATCATTAATTGAATAAGCGTACATAGAAGGTAACAATATAGCCAACTGTTACTTTCTTTCCTAAGGAACGAATGGTCGTCGACTCACCTCCTCCTCAGCAGGTATGGTCGACCCCTGGATCTCGTTGTTCTCAATGGCGTTCTGATCTGTGTCTGTGTCTATCTTCCTCTGCATGACTGTCTGTCCGCCCCCTGTCGAGGCCCTTCCCTCTACCTTCGCCGCCCCCATGCTCTCACACCTGCGGAGGGGCAAGAAAGGGATAATAACAATACTATTTATCCAAAAATATAAGAATTGCGGCCCAGAAATAAGAATATCCATAACACGTTCGGTAAATCAGTCAAAACAAATTAGAACTCTGCTCCCCTCTCACTGAAAACATTGCATGGACCGCTTCTTCACTATAGTCAAATTAAAATTAAAAAAAGAAAATGAAAAAAATTAATAAAAGTGAATAGGTTTTGAGCCCAAAAATAAGACACGACCCCCTCAGATATTCACCAATCAGGAGACAGGGTTCACTTTCGCCAGATTAGGTTGAAGAGACTATAATGCACCTAACAAAAGTACTTAAATTGATTAACAAAGGTACTTAAATTATCCAACCAGGAACGAACTCGTAGCAATAAATAAATAAAATAGATTTAGGCGCGAGATAGGTAAACATTGGTTTGGAAATAGAGTAGTGGATGAGTGGAACAAGTTACCAAACATCATCATTAACTCGAACACGCTGGGTAACTTCAAATATAGGTTAGACGGATATATGAGCAATAGGGGTTGGGTGTAAATGGGACTGCCTAGTATGATCAGTGACAAGGTAGATGGTCAACCCAGCCAACTACTATCACCCTCTTCCTGACTTCAGTTTCCGGGCGAAAGTATTTACACTCATACTCCACCACTCAAGTTATTTTACCGTTATTCCGTTACACACAAACAAACAAGACCTTGAGAGCCACTTGGGTATATCCTCCCACTTCTACCCTTCCTTCCATCCTCCCCTCGCACTCTACTCTCCTTCCTACCTCCCCCCGCCCCCATTCCCCTCACTCACCAGACAGGCGTGAAGGTGGTAGGGCTACAACACACGCTGGAGCTGAGTTGGGTGGACGCCGGGAGCCATTCTTGTTCCCGGCAGACGGTGTAGAAGGAGGAGGTGTTGGCGGGAAGCACCTCACACGGCAGGTCCTGGTGGGGGTTGTACTTGTGTAGGATCTCTGGCTGGTCGGCGAACACCAGGTTAAGAGTCGATACCTGCAGGGAGAAGGACACGTGTTTAGGTCTTGCAGTTAGAACGTGAGTTAGAATGACTTACAAGTTACTAAAACGACGGAACCAAGTGTGTATAAAAACAGTACTTAAATGAGAATGACTTCTAAATTATGAAAATAAGTAAATATGACTTATAATCGATGAGAATTATTAATATTGACTGATAATTATTTAACAGGGATAAAAATAACTTTAGAAATTATATTATGCCACATAAATTATAACACTGAAATCCAACTGTAGGTGAAAACAAAACACACGCTCCTCCCCCTCTCTCCTCATTCCCCACCTCCTCCCTCCCCCTCTCTCCTCATTCCCTACCTCCTCCCTCCCCCTCCCCATAATACCAGAATGTAAACAGACTTTTCTGATAATAAATAAATAAATAAAATATGAAAATAAAAACAAATAAAGGAAATTCAGTAATATTGTATTTTCTCAACATCAAAAAAGTTCTCTGCCTCTGAGCCATTAACCTCTTAATCTACCCATTATTATCTTGCAATATTAAATCCCATTCAAAGTTAACCCTTCAACCATTAAATCTTCAACTGTTTACCCACTGGGGCCATTAATCTCCCCACACCATTATCCCAATATGTCCTTACACCATTAACTTATCCCAGTATACCCACTAACCCATGTACCACTTTCCAATTTATGTTATATGCCCCGCCACTTCCCTCCCCCCCCCTTCCCTTTTCTCTCCTCCCTTCTTCCTTCCTACCCCCCCCCCCCCCAGCACACACCACCGGCACCATGACCTTCTTTGGTTTGACCTTAGCCCTTGGGAGAAGTTAAGTATAGTACTGTGTGGTGGTGGTGGTAGTGTGGTGGTAGTGACGGTGGTAGTGTGGTGGTGATGGTGGTAGTGTGGTTTTAGTATGAAATATCGGGTCAGGTTCCAGATTCTAGTCGGTTGTTGGGTTGGGTTGGGTTCTGGTCGGTTATCAGGTCTGCTCCCAGTCCCGGCTTCGGATTGGGAGTCGATTCCGGATCTGAGTTCGAGTCAGGGTTCGCAACCGGCGTCGGGTTCTGGATCCGGTTTGGGTTTCGGGTACCGGAATTAGCTTGGCCCTGTGTGCGACACCTCCACTACCCCGGGACTTTCTCGCCGTTGTTCTGTGAGGCCAATGTACCCAAACCCGGCTGCCGGATGTCTTAGTTCTCCGTGGTGCTTCCTCATCCGGCCCCAGCCACCACCAGGACATCCGGCTACTCTTACACCACCACTACTAATTATTATTATTATTATCATCATCATTGTTGTTCTTGTTATCATCATTATCATCACTATTATTATTATTGTATTATTCATCTTCTCTTCATTTACATCATCATCATCATCTTTGCATCTTCTTATTTCCTTATTCGTCTCAGGGTATTTTTAATTTCTTCATTCTCTGTTCCTTCTCCAATACCTACCAGCCTGTCTCCTCTTTGATCTTCCTCCCCTCTTCCTCCTCCTTGATCTTCCTCCCCTCTTCCTCCTCCTTGATCTTCCTCCCCTCCTCCCCTCTTCCTCCTCTTTGATCTTCCTCCCCTCTTCCTCCTCCTTGATCTTCCTCCTCCCCTCCCCACTCAATATGGCGACCAACTATACTCTGTGACTCTACTTAACACAATACGTTCCTTTACTCACTCACTTACTTTACTCACCGACTCACTTAACACAATACTTTTTACCGTACTTAAAACCCAATACTATTATTACTTAAAATATCCCTAA
This sequence comes from Homarus gammarus, assembly GCA_958450375.1. NCBI lineage: Eukaryota > Metazoa > Arthropoda > Malacostraca > Decapoda > Nephropidae > Homarus > Homarus gammarus. The sequence continues at coordinate 596,882 of CAUDMG010002791.1, forward strand.
AACCTTAAAATATCCCCAAATACCTTAAAATATTCCCCCAAATACCTTAAAATATCCCTTAAGTAATTAACAGGTTCAGCAGGAGACCTACAGAAAAAAAAACACTTACATTTGGATTACTACTAAAGCATTGACATCTCCCAGTTGCTATTCATTAACCCTTGTACGTCACCCCTTGAGTATGATGGCCATAACGGGAAGAGTGAGGGAGAAGGGTGAGGAAGATGGGGGAAGAGTGAGGGAGGGGAGGGAGGGGAGAATTTTGCCCCACTCTAGCCTTTATTTTCACTTGACCCTTGACCTGACCTCTCTACCTGACCCACCTGTTGTTGTTGTGGTGGTAAAGTGTTTGTTTGTTTGTATGTTGTTACTTATTGTTTGTTTGTATGTGGTGTGTTTGTTTTCTTTGTTTGTTGTCCTTATAAACGATGGTGTTTGTGCTGTTCCACCCTCCCATCTCTTCTCCTTCCCTCCCACCCCCTTCCATCTCCTCGGCTTCCCTCCCACCTCCTCCCCCCCCAGGCGAAAAGGGAGAAGTCTACACACTTAGCATTCCTCCCTACGCCCCCACCACCCCCCCCCCCTCCCTTCCTACCTCACCAATCAACCCTACTACCCCCCCCCCCTCCCTCTCACCCCCGCGGACTAACCCACACCAAGGAAAGCTGGCGAAAGTGTCAGAGGAGGGGATAGGAGCAGAAGGGACAGGTAAGAAAGAAAGAAAACAGCGTCACGCCAAGTTACCTACAAGACTCGGCTGGTTCGTGGTAATCCGCATTCACATCCGGATTCAAGTCTACTGATCATTGACGAACACAACACAAGTACAAATTTTAGGCCTATAGGGACAGTCATACAGGTGGCGCGACATTAAATTAAATCAGTTAGCAAAATTAAAAATAAAATATCCCGCTGTTCTTTAAGTATGTTAGAGCCATTGTGAACTTGTATGACTATCTATCTATATCTTGAAGGCAACAGATACCCAGAGACGGGGGAAATAACCACTGAATCAAAATAATTAAAAATTACAGTATAGGCAGATATATATACTAGTGCAGGTATACAAACAATATACATAAGACAATGTAGGTATGTAACGTACAGTTCAGTCGCCCACCAAAACTATTTTCACCCGGGGGCAGAACTTGACGGTGTGAGCACTGAACGGTCGACCACACTATTGTCTGGATGAAATTAACTAGTAACACTTTCCCAGAATTTCAATGTAGTCAATAATTTAAGTTTTATTTCTGCAGCTATAGATATACAGTATAATGTTTGGGTATATTTCAAACATATGACGATGCATTGTAGAATATATCAAAGCATTTCGTCCAGGTTTTCTAATTATAGACGAAAAAGAAACAGGTTATTTTTTTTAACGGACTGTAAGTAGACAATGCAGGTATAAATTGTAAACTGAACCTAGCTAAAAATATATCAATTTAACACAACGGCTTCGTGAACAGAAATATGGTTTCCCGAGAGACCAGAGACACCGGGAAAATGAACCTCCCTAGCTGAGAGGTATTGGCCGGTGGCGGGGAGAAAACAGGTCCACACATTCCACCACAATAACAAGTCTCTCTCTCCTCCGGCCACAGGCTACAAGTCTCCGTTTTCCTTGACACAACCACTGCTACCACCCTCTTCCCCCTACCCCATCGTTAAACCCTCTAAAATAACACCAATTACTTTCCCATTTATCCTATAATAATAATAACCATTTAGTACTTCACAAGACAGTCTGTGGTTAAGGAATTCAATTTTTCCTCACAATTTTCTCAGCTTTTATAACGTGATTGGAAACTCTCATCTTGTATTTAATTAATTATCTTATTCTTTCAAGAAAAATCTGTTAAATAATTATTAAATCATCGACTTTAATACGATTAATAAATAAAATAATATAAAAGTTATAGAAGTCTCTTATTTTCGCGTAAAACTTGACGCAGCGACACACACACACGTCTCATCTTCCCGCCCCTTCTCCGATCACCAGAATCGTCTTATATAAAAGGAAATAATAGTTTCCTGGCGATTTAAGCGATAAATTCACAACAAATTATAGGACTGAGAACTTAATTATCAATATATAAACTTAATGAGCAGTTCCTTCATAACACAGTACACAAAAACAGGAAGAGAAAAAATGGGTCAACGAGAATGAATGAAATCACGTTCGCGGTGTTGCCATCCAGCCCTCCTCTATTTCTACAGTATTTTTTTTTTATGAATGGCGCCTCGAGTCAGTAACTTCCACACCGCCTCTAAAACACAATCTCTATTTTTTTATCAACTTTCTCTACACGAATTTCCGGATGTCCTCTAACACAAAATAATAACTAAAAAAAAAACTCAACAATCTGTTTAGTTTTACGAGTGGTAGGAGATATTCAAACTCGTCTCCACCAATATCAAATCACAGAGCCCAGAAATCTAAGCAACGAAACAAACTTACATTAAAGCCCTTGTTAATTATTTGTGTTTGTTTTTATAGTCCAGTGTATAAACAAAATATGACCATAATTCCGTATAATAGATGGTATTATTTTGTTACAGATAATACTACTAATACTACTACTAATAATAATAACAAATTCATACATACTATACACCGCCTACCCCCCTCAAATAACATAACCAAAATACAGTATTAAATTATCTATATATTTCTACTAAAGCACTGAGTAGCCATACCCTTTTGGCACATTGCTATCCTCTGACTTCTAGGCACAAGCTTCGCGCGGCACCTGTAGGCGGATGAGAGGGGTGAAGTGGGTAGGGAGAGTGGGTACAACTTGGACACACACACACTACTCCAAGGCCAGGAAAGGGTAGGGAGTGTGTTGTTGTGTCAGACATTGAAGGTGTCCCCGAGATGTTGACAATTGTGGTAGCCTTATGAGAGGTGTTCATTAATTACTGACAGGTGTGACAGTATTGTGAAAGTTATAGACAGGTGTGTGACAGTATTGTGAAAGTTATTGCCAGGTGTGACAGAGTTGCACGAGAGGATTAGCAATGTTCTGTGAGGATTGACAGGAGTGGCAACAGTGTACAGTGTAACCCAAGAGTATAACAACATAGTGTGAACTGTACCCCAGATGTAGAAAAAATGGCGGTACAGGTACTTCCGGCCCGCTATTGTACCGAGGTCAACACAGATTAACGCACCAGCTCCAGTACCGACTCCCCAAGCACAGATAATGACCCTAAAGAGACGCATTACGAGGTCAGGTCAGGCTAAACACCACCCCCACCGCCCACAATTTTAGGGTAAGGTCAGGAACAGGAAACGACCTAAGAATATATGGTTTAAGGGTTAATGACCTAAAATAAGTTTAAAAAATCGTTTACAAATTTATTAAACTTAAAAAAATCAAAGGAAAGGTCACAAGATATAGATTAAGAAAGGATTAGGTTAGGTTAAGGTGGGAAGGGTTAAGGTGTATATTGAGAGGGAATGAAGGGAGGTTAGGTTAGGTCCCACGACGCTACAGCCATCGAAACTAGGTCAAGATGTTGATGACCCGAACAGGTAACACGAAGGTAACACTTAACACACAGGTAACATAATAGTTAACATATATAACACACAGGTAACACATAGGTAACACACAGGTAACACATAAGTAACACACAGGTAACAAACAAGTAACACTAACAAAATAAATAGTTCACAGTAGCGAGGTTGTGGCCACAGATGGTGAAGTGAATAATAATAACACGTGAGAAACTTGAGGCTAATTACTACACCTCACTATCAATAATCCAGCAACAGTAACTAATTATCTTTGTTTTTACTCGAGGCTTTCACTATACTTTCTATTTACATTATATACCAAAATATTTACTTTTATTTCATTATTTTCTTAAGTATAAAAGAGCAATATTGTCTTTTTTATTGTATTAGTTATAAAATCAATTATTGTTACGTAATTTTATCTCTTTATATATACTAAAATAAATATATTGGATATAGTTAGTAATATAGTCATTTTCTATAATGAAATATAAAAGAAAACGGAGAAATAAATATATTTTTCAGGAGAGACTCAAATAGTGTTATGTCATTCTCGTGTTGTCTGTTAACTTTCCAATCTGCCAGTCAATGATTTTGCCTCACCAATATAGTGCCATGAACGGTATACTATGGTGCCATGAACGTTATATTATGGTGCCATGAACGTTATACTATGGTGCCATGAACGGTATACTACGGTGCCATAAACGGTATACTATGGTGCCATGAACGTTATACTATGGTGCCATGAACGGTATACTATGGTGCCATGAACGGTATACTATGGTGCCATGAACGTTATACTATGGTGCCATGAACGGTATACTATGGTGCCATGAACGTTATGCTATGGTGCCATGAACGGTATACTATGGTGCCATGAACGTTAGCAGTAATTAAAGGTATTGATGATGATGTGTGATTATATGAGGCAATTTTCCCTGACTTCCTATGCTTTTTCAAACTCTCTCTCTCTCTCTCTCTCCCAACACTTAAGTCTGGGACAACTGTTTTCTCCTCCTAAATTTAACAGCCCGTCCGCCCGCCGTTTCCGCCCACCTCTCTCCCAGACTAGTGCGCATGCGTGCCAGTCCATGCGTGGCAACAGTGCGCACCCGAGAGGTCACGATGCGCACCTGTGGGGATTAGCGAGTTTAAATACCTGGAACGACGCTAATGGAAACGGTCGTACCCGAGTTCTTGTTATTATTATTGATGATGTTGTTATTATTATTATAGCCTGGATTACGTAAATTTAGCATCAGTTACATCAACAAATCACAACTCATCACAACCAGTATTAAAATAGGCCGAAGTGTGCATGTATAAGTGTCTTATAAACCCTCCCGCAGTAGATGTAGCCCACCACACGTGTAACATCTGTGGACGGCCCTGCCGGTCCCGTATCGGCCTCTCTAGTCACCTCAGCTCACCAACGAAGGTGACATCCTTAATAACTCATATCATTGTATCATAGCTGGATGATCGTCATACTCGATGCCGGGTGACAGCAAAGTACATTGTATGTATGTATGTATATATGTGACGACGATGATGATGATGAAGATAAACACGACAACAATGATGACGATGATGACGACAGTGACCTAGAAAACGTACCGAGATAATGACAGACTTCAGTATCTTACACCGGTACAAGATGACTGGTGAAAATGACTGTCTAGGTCATAAACTGTCGTGAAAGTGACTGGCTGGTAAAGCTGACTGACTGGATGATTGGTAAAGGTGACTGACTGACTGGTAGAGCTGACTGACTGGTTGACTAGTGAAGGTGACTGACTGACTGGTTGACTAGTGAAGGTGACTGACTGACTGGTGAGAGAGAGAGTGTGTTTTGAGAACGATGATTTAACCTAAATTGTTATGACGACAGATGATTAGCAAATGCTGGTAATTGTGGTAGTGGTGGGCGTGGTGGTGGGTGCAGTAGTGGTGGTGGTGGGCGTGGTGGTGGGTGCAGTAGTGGTAGTGGTGGGCGTGGTGATGGGTGCAGTAGTGGTGGTGGTGGGCGTGGTGGTGGGTGCAGTAGTGGTGGTGGTGGGCGTGGTGATGGGTGCAGTAGTGGTGGTGGTGGGCGTGGTGGTGGGTGCAGTAGTGGTGGTGGTGGGCGTGGTGGTGGGTGCAGTAGTGGTGGTGGTGGGCGTGGTGATGGGTGCAGTAGTGGTGGTGGTGGGCGTGGTGGTGGGTGCAGTAGTGGTAGTGGTGGGCGTGGTGATGGGTGCAGTAGTGGTGGTGGGTGCAGTAGTGGTGGTGGGTGCAGTAGTGATAGTAGTGGTGGTAGTGATAGTAGTGGTGGTGGTGATTGCAGTGGTGGTGATTGCAGTGGTAGTGATTGCAGTGGTGGTGATTGCAGTGGTGGTGATAACAATGGGTTGTGGTGGTTGCTGGTGGTAGCATTGGTGATAGTGGTGACAGTGGTTGTTTATGCAGGTACACACACTGACCTCATTAACATCTCTCTCGTCTAACAACCGTCGCCGCCTCCACCATCTACAACAGTTGGGGAATACGAAGATTTAAAACATCTCTTACAGCTAACGGTTATTAACGGTCATTAACGGTTTTTTTTTGAGCGGGTCGAGGTAGTCTGGGTTCAAATTAAAAACAAATGAACACACTTCATCTTTTTCGACGCCACTTTATTTATTTATTTTTTCTTAATTTTGCCCAAGATGTTAAGTAAGACAGTTAAATTCGTTAATAACATCACTAGTCAGGAGAAAAAAATTAACGTATGAACCTAACTATGTTGACAAATAAGTTACGTGAAATTAGCTTAGGTTAAGTTAGGTCAAATATGATTGGGTTAGATTAGGTTAGGTTAAATTAGCTTAGGTTAAGTTGAATTTGGTTAGGTTAGTTTAGGTAAGGTTAAAGTCCCTATATAATACCTGAAGCTTTTTAAATCGACACGTCACATAAAAGTCGTTACATATATGTGACACCTGGGACACGTGACTTACAGACCTATATAAGTGACTTGTAGAATCGACCGACGACTAAAACGTTACATAAGCACATATGTAACGAAGCCACATATGTCTCACTTTGTGGCTGGAATAGGTGTGGGGAGGGGAGGGTGTGGGGGGAGGGGAGGGTGTGGGGGGAGGGGAGGGTGTGGGGAGGAGAGGGTGTGGGGAGGAGAGGGGGAAGGGAGGGTGTGGGGAGATGTGGGGGGGGAGATGTGGGGAGGAGAGGGGAAGGTGTGGGGAGGGGAGGGTGTGGGGAGAAGAGGAGAAAGAGGGTGGGGAAGGAAGGAGAGGGGAAGGGAGGAGAGGGGAAAGGGGGGGGGAAGTGGGGGGAAGAGAGGTGTATACAGGGAAAGGGTGGGCAGGAAGGGAACGATGCGTGGGAGGAGTGAGGGAGATAAATTTGTGAGGGGAGGGAAGAAGGAGGTTGGAAGAAGAAAATTTGTGAGAGAGAGAGGGGGGGGGGGGCTCACACATGAAGAGGGGAGTGTGTCGGAGGGGAGGGGAGGGCAGGGCAGAGGAGAGGGGAGGACTCTTTGACACAGTAACCAGTCATGCTAACCTCCCCGCAAACCTCCACCCTCCCCTCCCCACCCTCACTCCCCAAGTCGTACAACAGACTCAAGTAACAGACTGTGTTCACGTGGCTGTACACAGACTGACTCTCTTGGGTCTGTCTGTGTAGTGTTGTTGTTGTTGTTGTTGCGTCGAGGTTTTTTCAAGTAGTTTTTGAGAAACAGGTACAGGTGTGGTTAACAACAGGTACAGGTGTGGTTAACAACAGGTACAGGTGTGGTTAACAACAGGTACAGGTGTGGTTAACAACAGGTACAGGTGTGGTTAACAACAGGTACAGGTGTGGTTAACAACAGGTACAGGTGTGGTTAACACAAGGTACAGGTGTGGTTAACAACAGGTACAGGTGTGGTTAACAACAGGTACAGGTGTGGTTAACAACAGGTACAGGTGTGGTTAACAACAGGTACAGGTGTGGTTAACAACAGGTACAGGTGTGGTTAACAACAGGTACAGGTGTGGTTAACAACAGGTACAGGTGTGGTTAACAACAGGTACAGGTGTGGTTAACAACAGGTACAGGTGTGGTTAACAACAGGTACAGGTGTGGTTAACAACAGGTACAGGTGTGGTTAACAACAGGTACAGGTGTGGTTAACAACAGGTACAGGTGTGGTTAACAACAGGTACAGGTGTGGTTAACAACAGGTACAGGTGTGGTTAACAACAGGTACAGGTGTGGTTAACAACAGGTACAGGTGTGGTTAACAACAGGTACAGGTGTGGTTAACAACAGGTACAGGTGTGGTTAACAACAGGTACAGGTGTGGTTAACAACAGGTACAGGTGTGGTTAACAACACAGGTATTCTTACAGGTGTTGGTAAAGATACAAGTACAGTTATATATTATAACAATACAGTTACATCCTCACATATACAGTCACATATTATGAAGTTACAGATATAGGTATACATATATATACCGAATGCACATGTAATAAAAATTGTCACCTCCGTGTAACGAGGATGGCCGGCCCTAGGGCCACCTCGGCGTGAATTTGTTTAAGGTGTAGAAGCTGCCGCCAACACAACAACCACAGCCTGAGCTAACGAGCTGCATGACCCAGTGTCAAGGAATAGTCCGAGAAGACCGGACAACTCGCCAACTGCACTGGCTAACCATTACCCCGGAACACAAATCAATTAACATCCAGGTTCCCAATTACTGCTGGGTAGACAGGAAAATGGTGTAAAGAAACTTGCCCATAGTTTCACCTGCCCGGGGATCGAACTCCGGTCCATATATGTAGAGTGGTCGACACAACAATCGTTCCAGGTTTATCTGATGAGTTTCTAATTTAGTAAAATATAATCCAAGACTTAACTCAACAACATTAACAGCTGGTGTAGGTGATGGGCGGCAGGAGGGAGCACACCATGACAGAGTTGTTGTGGTAAATGATGTATTACCACAGCCATGATAAATGAACGACAGGAAATATGGATCACTCCGCTCCCGGCCTGCCACCTGTTATACTGCACAACACAACCATACAAACAACGAGTGGAGAGGCTAAGTGGTCTCGTCTATAGAAAATGATTAACAACCTTTGAAATTTGCATAAAACAATTACTGGCTGGAAGATCTCTCTCTCTCTCTCTCTCTCCCTCGACCTGTGAATCCTAACCTGACCAAACAAAACACACACACACACAGACTATTATAAAGACAGGCTGCCAGACATTAAGACAGACACACAGTTATTTTACACAAAAGTTACAGAACGACAGACAGTTACACAGAAAAAGCCATACATAGACAGACAGACAGAGTTACACAGACAGCACTGCAGCCGCCTCACCCCCCCCCCCCCCCCCACAAACGAGAAATTCCTAACACAAATCTAAAAAAATGAAAAATACTCGTAAATTCTCAGGACAAATAATACCGGTATTTAATTTCCACAGCACAATCCGTTATGCGATAAATTCCCTTAGTTGTCAAAATTCCTGAAGTCCATTTTACGAGATAACTTTACCAGGAAACTACTCGTTACCTCAGACAGACAGACAGCTGTTAGGAAGTCATCAACTGGAGCAGATTCACCTTCATTATTCAGTGTGTGTGTGTGTGTGTCCAGCGGAAATCAAAGTAATAATAATATTTTTTTTGTAGTCACATTATGGCACCGGAGGAAAACAAATAGATACAAACAAACAAACAAACAAACAGGTGCAAAAAATACCCGTAGGTAGGTCAGTGTGGAGGTCAGGACTGCGTTGATCTCTTGCCTCTGAGGCCTGGGAACCTTTACACGTACACCTGTATACACACACACACACACACACACACACAAAACATACAAAAACACGCACACACACAAGCACGTACGCACTTATGCACGCAAACACACGCCCTGGTAACGTAACAGTAATCATAAGTGCTCGGCTGGCGTGCGTTCGTCTAACCGTATTCAGCAGAGACAGCGTAGGCGTTCATTCTTCTTAGTCAACGTAATTGACAAAAATTATCGGTAATGACAACTTAATTAACCACGTGAGTATGATAAGAACATAAGGAGTCTGCAATAGGCCGGTTGGCCTGTGCATGGCAGCTCCTGTCGAGAGTTACTACCACTCTCTATCATCCATGAATCTATCTAGCCTCCTTTTAATACTTTCCAGCGTTCCAGCACTTACTACAAAGTTGCTAAGCTTGTTCCACTCGTCCACCACCCTATTTGTGAACCAGTTCCTTCCTATCTCCCTCCTAAACCTAAACTTATCCAACTTAAATCCGTTGCTACGAGTCCTATCCTGCTCGGATATTATAAGAACTTTATCTATATCTCCTATCTTGATGACTTAACCCCTTGAGTATGATGACCTTGAGGGTGATGGTGACATTGTACTACTACTACCACCACCACCACTACTACTACTACTACCACCACCACCACTACTACTACCACCACCACCACTACTACTACTACTACAACTCACCTCATCTTCACACTGCTTCCTACATTCATCACTGGCCTGGGTTGGTTGTGAACAGTTGACGTCATAGTTCTTGCCCGTCGAGAAGGCCAGATGATTTGGCTCCCAGCTCTCTGACGTCACCAAGAAGAGTCCACACCAACACTGCGCATGCGTGAGGTTGGCGACACATCCTACCGTCACCAGCCAGATTATCGCCGCTTCTAACCGTCTTAACCGCATTATCATATCTGCTGAGAGAGAGAGAGAGAGAGAGAAAGAAAGAGATAAATAGAGAGAAAAGAGACAAGAGAAATACCTCACATGAAAGAAAAATAATAAACAAAAGCTTAAAATTAATATAAATAAAACGTTAAAAATAAAACATCAATAAAACATAATAAAAAACGTCAATAAAACACAAAAAACAAAAATAAACCCATGAAAACAAACATTAAGAAATATCATCATCCTTCCAATCTTCTTCACAAATAACTGACCTGTACTAGGGCCAGGTAAGGTGTAAAGGACCTGTACTAGGCCAGGTAAGGTGTAAAGGACCTGTACTAGGGCCAGGTAAGGTGTAAAGGACCTGTACTAGGGCCAGGTAAGGTGTAAAGGACCTGTACTAGGCCAGGTAAGGTGTAAAGGACCTGTACTAGGGCCAGGTAAGGTGTAGAGGACCTGTACTAGGGCCAGGTAAGGTGTAAAGGACCTGTACTAGGGCCAGGTAAGGTGTAGAGGACCTGTACTAGGGCCAGGTAAGGTGTAAAGGACCTGTACTAGGCCAGGTAAGGTGTAAAGGACCTGTACTAGGCCAGGTAAGGTGTAAAGGACCTGTACTAGGGCAGGTAAGGTGTAGAGGACCTGTACTAGGGCCAGGTAAGGTGTAAAGGACCTGTACTAGGGCCAGGTAAGGTGTAAAGGACCTGTACTAGGGCCAGGTAAGGTGTAAAGGACCTGTACTAGGGCCAGGTAAGGTGTAAAGGACCTGTACTAGGGCAGGTAAGGTGTAGAGGACCTGTACTAGGGCCAGGTAAGGTGTAAAGGACCTGTACTAGGGCCAGGTAAGGTGTAGAGGACCTGTACTAGGGCCAGGTAAGGTGTAGAGGACCTGTACTAGGGCCAGGTAAGGTGTAGAGGACCTGTACTAGGGCCAGGTAAGGTGTAGAGGACCTGTACTAGGGCCAGGTAAGGTGTAGAGGACCTGTACTAGGGCCAGGTAAGGTGTAGAGGACCTGTACTAGGGCCAGGTAAGGTGTAAAGGACCTGTACTAGGGCCAGGTAAGGTGTAAAGGACCTGTACTAGGGCCAGGTAAGGTGTAAAGGACCTGTACTAGGGCCAGGTAAGGTGTAGAGGACCTGTACTAGGGCCAGGTAAGGTGTAGAGGACCTGTACTAGGGCCAGGTAAGGTGTAGAGGACCTGTACTAGGGCCAGGTAAGGTGTAGAGGACCTGTACTAGGGCCAGGTAAGGTGTAGAGGACCTGTACTAGGGCCAGGTAAGGTGTAGAGGACCTGTACTAGGGCCAGGTAAGGTGTAGAGGACCTGTACTAGGGCCAGGTAAGGTGTAGAGGACCTGTACTAGGGCCAGGTAAGGTGTAGAGGACCTGTACTAGGGCCAGGTAAGGGGTGACTCTTGGTAATCTCGGAGGTACGTGACTGACGGGGTGAAAGTTGTAACACGCCTAAACGTTAAGACAAATTGGGACCCCCATTGTTGGCTGACACCCTGGTGGCCCTCCTGCTGACACTGTGATGGCCCTCCCCCACCCTGCTGACACTGTGATGACTCTCCTTCACACCCTGCTGACACCGTGATGGCCCTCCCCCACCCTGCTGACACCGTGATGGCCCTCCCCCACCCTGCTGACACCGTGATGGCCCTCCCCCACCCTGCTGACACCGTGATGGCCCTCCCCCACCCTGCTGACACCGTGATGGCCCTCCCCCACCCTGCTGACACCGTGATGGCCCTCCCCCACCCTGCTGACACCGTGATGGCCCTCCCCCACCCTGTTGACACCGTGATGGCCCTCCCCCACCTTCCTGACACCGTGATGGCCCTCCCCCACCCTGCTGACACCGTGATGGCCCTCCCCCACCTTGCTGACACCGTGATGGCCCTCCCCCACCCTGCTGACACCGTGATGGCCCTCCCCCACCCTGCTGACACCGTGATGGCCCTCCCCCACCCTGCTGACACCGTGATGGCCCTCCCCCACCTTGCTGACACCGTGATGGCCCTCCCCCACCTTGCTGACACCGTGATGGCCCTCCCCCACCTTGCTGACACCGTGATGGCCCTCCCCCACCTTGCTGACACCGTGATGGCCCTCCCCCACCTTGCTGACACCGTGATGGCCCTCCCCCACCCTGCTGACACCGTGATGGCCCTCCCCCACCCTGCTGACACCGTGATGGCCCACCCCCACCCTGCTGACACCGTGATGGCCCTCCCCCACCCTGCTGACACCGTGATGGCCCACCCCCACCCTGCTGACTCCGTGATGTCCCTCCCACACCCTGCTGACACCGTGATGGCCCTCCCCCACCCTGCTGACACCGTGATGGCCCTCCCCCACCCTGCTGACACCGTGATGGCCCTCCCCCACCCTGCTGACACCGTGATGGCCCTCCCCCACCCTGCTGACACCGTGATGGCCCTCCCCCACCCTGCTGACACCGTGATGGCCCTCCCCCACCCTGCTGACACCGTGATGGCCCACCCCCACCCTGCTGACACCGTGATGGCCCACCCCCACCCTGCTGACACCGTGATGGCCCTCCCCCACCCTGCTGACACCGTGATGGCCCTCCCCCACCCTGCTGACACCGTGATGGCCCTCCCCCACCCTGCTGACACCGTGATGGCCCTCCCCCACCCTGCTGACACCGTGATGGCCCACCCCCACCCTGCTGACACCGTGATGGCCCACCCCCACCCTGCTGACACCGTGATGGCCCACCCCCACCCAGCTGACACCGTGATGGCCCTCCCCCACCCTGCTTACACCGTGATGGCCCTCCCCCACCCTGCTGACACCGTGATGGCCCTCCCCCACCCTGCTGACACCGTGATGGCCCTCCCCCACCCTGCTGACACCGTGATGGCCCTCCCCCACCCTGCTGACACCGTGATTTACAAAAATATATCAATAACTCCGCCACTTAATGCGGACAAATTAATAGATCAATTAAAACTATCAAAATATATAACAGATTATAAGTAAAATATATGAACAGACAGACCGACAGACTGACAGAGACCGAGAGATACAGAGACAGACAGACTGACAGAGGTTCACTATGAAGAATGTATCGGGCTCAGCCAAACAGCTTGTGTGTGAGAGAATGTGGTACAACAACTACCACCACCACCAGTACTACCACCACCACTACCACCAGTGTTACCACCACTACCAGCACTACTAATACCACCACCACCACCAGTACTACCACTACTAGTACCATCACTATAACCACTACCACCACTACCACTACTAGTACCATCACCAGCACCACTACTACCACCACCACCAGTACTACCACTACTAGTACCATCACTATAACCACTACCACCACTACCACTACTAGTACCATCACCAGCACCACTACTACCACTACTAGTACCATCACTACAACCACTACCACCAGTACTACCACTACTAGTACCATCACTACAACCACTACTACCACCACCACCAGTACTACCACTACTAGTACCATCACTACAACCACTACTACCACCACCACTACTACTAGTACCATCACTACAACCACTACCACCACCACTACACTATCGTAACAAATACAAAAATATAATTACAGCAACATGGCAACAAGTACAGCAACACAGCCATTAAGAAACGGGTACAGTAGGACCAACAAGGACATGGCAACAACAGCAACAAACACATTAAAATATTGACTTATTTATGCATTAGTGGTTTCTTAATAATAAAGTTGTTATTATTATCATTTACTCTGTCTCTCTCTCTCTCTCTCACCTTCTTCTTTCCCTTCTCTCCAATTCTACCTTTCGGATTAATTACCGAGAGGAGGAGAAGGAGGGAACAAATGGGAGAGGCAACAGGGAGGGAGAAAGATAACAGTGGAGTGAAGAAGAGAGATAACGATGGAGAGAGAAGGAAGAAGTGAAGGAGGGAGGAAGAGAGGGAGAGAGGGAGGGAGGCACATTCCTCTGGGTGGGTCACTAACACAAATTGTGCTCCACTGACTGCCGGCGACCTGTCTAGAACACAGGAGGAGGAGGAGTAGGAAGAGGAGGGGGGGAGGAGGAGTAGGAAGAGGAGGGGGAGGAAGAAGAGGAGGGGGAGGAGGAGGAGGAGGTGGAGGAAGAGGAGGGGAAGGAGGAAGGGGGGCAGGAGGAGGAAGGGGGGCAGGAGGAGGAAGGGGGCAGGAGGAGGAAGGGGGCAGGAGGAGGAAGGGGGGCAGGAGGAGGAACCTGTCTACGGGGAGGGGGGAGGAGGAGGAGTAGGGGGGAGGGGGGAGAGGCTCAGAGTTAGGTCAACATTAGCATGGATGCCGACGTCTGGCTCAACCTCCTCCCCCTCCCCCCACACCCATGTCTGGCCCAGGTGGTCGAGAGAGAGAGAGAGAGAGAGAGAGAGAGAGAGAGCACAGACAGAATATCAGTACTCGAACAGGTTGGTTACAGTGAAGACATCGCCTTTAACTACCCCACAGCCCGGAGGAGGAGACGAAGAACTCTCCCCCGCAGACTACACTCCCATCTAACACCAATGGCATGATAATTTAAAGAGCTTACAAGTCTTAGTCGTAAAGTTACCGCAATGTTTACGTACCAGGTCGACAGAATACGTTGGGAAACTAAAATGACCAAAATATTACGAAAAAACTGGGAAAAATTATGTTATGTGAAAAAAAAGGTTAAAATAATATCTCTCCAGCCACCAGCCATAGTGTTGGAGGGTTCGGTTTAGTGTTGGAGGGTTCGGTTTAGTGACTTATAATAACCCCTTGAGTACAATAACAACCTCCAGAGTACAATAACATAACCCCTTGAGTACAATAACTTAACCCTCTGAGTACGGGGGTCCTCTCTGACCTCGAAAAAATTGGCTGTCGTAAACCAAATAAATAATTAAAAGTAGCGCATCCTTGAAGTGAAAGTATAAGTACGATAACTCAACAAACATCATATCGCATCATAAAGAACCAAATCCCCTATTACGAATAAAAGACAATCGCATCCTAAGGAACCAAATCCCCTATTACGAACAAAAGACAATCACATCCTAAGGAACCAAATCCCCTATTACGAACAAAAGACAATCGCATCCTAAGGAACCAAATCCCCTATTACGAACAAAAGACAATCTCATCGAAGTACTATAGAGAGTCTGAACCAAAATTACAAAACAAAAGACAATAATAACAATAGTACCATTACATAAGACATCATTACAATATGAACTGTAATGGGTGAAAGTAGTTCTCAATGCTTGACGACCCGGTAAAGACACGGTACACAAGGAGGCTTTATGGCTAGCACTGGATCACCTTCGCTTCCAGCAATCGAACCAAGGCATAGAAGGTTATGTTAACGGGTGTTGTTTCCGCTCAGCCACCGCACCATAATTTAATATATCCTAATCTAACCTTAACCCAATTAACGTAACACGAACCTATATTAACCAAACGCTAATATAACCTTACCTAACCCTAAACTAACCAAACCTAAATTTACTTATCCTAACTTAACGTAACCTTAACCAAAATCAACCTAACCTTGCCTTAACCTAATGCTAATCTACCTAACATAACCCAACCCTAATCTAACCATATCATAAACAACCTTAAACACATCGCAAAAACCAACTACAAGAACATTGAACAACAATTAACAAATACACTGGGCCAATAATTATACCATCCTAATAACGAGAGAGCATCGCTAAACCATTCACAAACACCAAACTCATCACAACACAAGAGAGAGTAAACGACCAGACCATGATGACGACCAGACCATGTTGACGACCAGACCATGATGACGACCAGACCATGTTGACGACCAGACCATGTTGACGACCAGACCATGTTGAAGACCAGACCATGTTGAAGACCAGACCATGTGACGACCAGACCATGTTGAAGACCAGACTGTGAGACCGACTGGAGACACCATGTTGAGCCGACCTGAGACCAGCCCCTGATGACGACCAGACCATGTTGAAGACCAGACCATGTTGAAGACCAGACCATGTTGAAGACCAGACCATGTTGACGACCAGACCATGTTGACGACCAGACCATGTTGACGACCAGACCATGTTGACGACCAGACCATGTTGAAGACCAGACCATGTTGACGACCAGACCATGATGACGACCAGACCATGTTGAAGACCAGACCATGTTGAAGACCAGATCATGCTGACGACCAGACCATGTTGACGACCAGACCATGATGAAGACCAGACCATGCTGAGAGAATGGAGAAACTGTGTGTGTGTAATTAACCATTTCAGTCTCCCCTAACAATAAGAGAAAATGGGTAGGTTGTTTATGAATTAATTTCGATAGATAGATAGTTTCATTAATTCGACTCGTCAAAAGGCATATCTGTTAAAATTCTTAAAACTATAGATTAACAAAGATAATTAAAACATTTATACATAGACAAAAGA
Organism: Homarus gammarus; assembly: GCA_958450375.1. Taxonomy (NCBI): domain Eukaryota; kingdom Metazoa; phylum Arthropoda; class Malacostraca; order Decapoda; family Nephropidae; genus Homarus; species Homarus gammarus. The sequence continues at coordinate 613,574 of CAUDMG010002791.1, forward strand.
CAATCGGATGTATTTAAAGTAACAAAATCTTTATAAAAACATGACAGAAGGAAGCAAAACCCCTTTCAAAACAAATCCTTCAATAAATATACGTCACCAAACCAACTCCCGCCATTACAGAAACAAAAGACGATCACAGACGACAACAAGAACACGATCGGATGCCACAAGTGAAATCAGATCGTGTAGGTATAGTGAAGAGTGACCAGCCATGGCTAAAACCTCAAAGTCATGGACCATACGTCTCTATATTAGCCCATTTCCTCCTGTCTCACCCCCGCTCACACTTATTTCCGCCAGGCAGAGTCCGGGAGGCAGAGACAGGTAGAGAGTTAGGAATCGCAGGGTCAGGTAGAGAGGCAGGCAGGTCGTATACATTTTATTGTTGCATGCGTTTATGTAGGTTCTGGCATTTATCCTTTTGTTGTTTGGAAAAGATTCAGTCGTCTATACTTCTTACCTGTGACTCTGATGTGATTGACATTTTAGTTATAAATTTTTACTTGTTATGTCGTGTTTTAGCGTGTGTGTGTGTGTGTGTGTGCGTTATCTCCGGGACTGTTAATCAAAACTACACTTTACCTGACACGGAAATACCGAATCAACTTTCCCATCTTCCGGTTCGCGTTCCGGTGACCTTTACGGCTAGTACTACCAAGCGTCCCTAAAACTATCCCCCCCCTCCCATGCTTAGCCCCTTAACCTTCACCCCTCAGCCACTTCATCCCCTAGCCCCTTAGCCACACACACACACACACTCTCCACCCTGGAAATGCCATCCCTCAGTGACCTCCACCACCAAGCACTGGCAAGGTTTGGCCGTGGAATACTGCACCACCCTCGCCATCGCCACCTCCTGCAGCCCCCCGCCCACCTCGCGCAGTCCGCCACTACAACAAAATTCAGCCCATAAGAGCCGGCACCGATAGATATAAGAACAGCACCACCCCATCTATTGTTAAAATAATAAACAACTCCTGATTTATGTACTGTACAGCCCTGTAAATGTATTCAATGCATATTATATCATTATGTCTAAATCAAATGTAAGTCTGTATATTTTCAGCCACCAGCTGCAACTCTATTAATAAACCGTTTATTATTATTATTACACACACACAGACAGAAACACACAAACAGACAGACAGAAAAAGACACAGATACAGACACACATACACACAGAGACAGACAGAAACACACACACAGACAGACAAACAGACACACACACACACACACGTCAGCCTTGAACCCGAGACGAGTCAGACAGCCGTGAGGTGAACTTAATATTGGCAGGTCATTGAATCACCAAGTATTGAGGTTAATAATATATTGTACATACACCTGAGGACTCTCTCTCTCTCTCTCTCTCTCTCTCTCTCTCCACTTTATTCTGTTTTTCTGTCCTACAACTCTTTCTTTCTGTCTATCTCTCTTTACCTCCTCCCTCTCTCTATCTTTCATTCACCCATTTTCCTCTCTCTCTCAACATCACACCCCCGTTATAACCAATCACAGGGTCAAGGCTACACGGCGGTACGACAGTTTCTACCCCGGCGTAACAGAAGCCTCCCAGTCACCCCGCCGCCAAACGCACGACCAACAGAAGCTGATGATCAGTGTCGCGGTGGTCCGAGCCACGCACGGCACGGGTGATGAGGACATCTCGGTGATCTCTTCTCTGACAATGATGTAGTCAATGAGATGTCAGTGTTTGGATCGTGGGTGTTGCCACAAACCCTTGAACTTGTTGAACTGCCTAAACAAAGTTTTGGTGATAGTGAGGCTGTGTGCAGCACACTTGCTGAGGAGTAGTAGGCCGTTGGGATTACACTTGCCTAGTCCATTTCTCCCTATGGTTCCTTGCCAAATGTCAGCATCTCTGCCAACTCTGGCATTGAAGTCACCAAGGAGCATAACCCTATCCTCTTTTGGGGTAGAGGTTAGGACTCTGTCGAGGTCGGCATAAAAGGCCTCTTTGATGTCATCCTCTGCATCCAGTGTTGGGGCGTATGCACTGATGAAGAAGGCATGACGTGAGAGATCCAGTGGGACTCGGAGCGTCATGAGGCAATAAAATAAAAATGTAAATAAATAAAAACAGTGAAACAATCTCAATAGAATAAGTATTAATAAAGAAATAAATCAGCGATCAATTCCACCTCCCCGTTACCTGACGTAGGCGAAGGAGGAGGAGGAAAATTGGTCGGTTCTATCAAAGGAAGAAAGAAGTCCTACGCCCTGACCTACCTCCTACACCCAGTTCACTACACCGGGAAACACACTAGCAGGGCTGGGGTGACGCTACCAAGCTCTGTAATAGCGATTTCCTGTTCCCGCTAGCTGGGACCTTGGCTAGCTAGTGCACGGTCAGTCCCTACCAGACCACGGGGACCTACTGGATAATTCGGCTGTTGGATAATTAAACCATCGTATCAAGGGGTTAAATTATCGTACTCGAGGGGTTAAATCGTCTTACTCAAGGGATTAAGTCATCGTACTCAAGGGGTTAAATCATCGTACTCAAGGGGTTAAATCATCGTACTAAAGGGTTTAAGTCATCGTACTCAAGTGGTTCATCATAAAAAACACGCCATATTAATTAAACAAATTAAACAAACAAGTAATCAACCATAACACACAAACAACTGATACCCACACAAACAATCAATCCCTACACACACAAACTATCAGCCCCTAGACAAACACACTCACAAAAACAAACACACAAAAACAAAATCCACGTCAAGATAATTACAAACACGTTAGGCTAATTGGATAAACAAGACAGTTAGTGAGGCAATTAGAGGTCAACAGCTTCATTAACTACTGGTTCACTCTACCTGCCCGTGTGTGTGAGTGAGAGAGACACACACACACACACACCTTTATATGCACGTTTACGCAACACCACCCTCTCAATCACGCCGCCTTAAATAAACAGTGCGTAACGACCATGGCCAAAACACATTCATTTACTGACTCAATTACGAAATTTGACTCATACGCCCAGGTGAAGTAATTTGACTCATACGCCCAGGTGAAGTAATTTGACTCATACGCCATCTACAGTATATGCCTATCCATCTATCCATCCATATACCTATCCATTTATCCACCGTGTGAGTGTTAGTCATGGGAGCAGCGTTAAGGAAGACTCGGCCAGTACTGTAGTCACGTCAGGCGGCCGGGAGACTGACTGCCTGACTGACCTGGTTCTCACGCTGCATCCAGTCCACAGTAGGCGGCCTCCCTCACCAATATGGACCAATTAGGAGCCAAGACAGTGATTTGTTTGAGACTATGGGCCAATCAGGAGCCGTGGCAGTGATTTCCTTAAGAGTATGGGCCAATCAGGAGCCGTGGCAGTGATTTCCTTAAGAGTATGGGCCAATCAAGAGCCGTGGTAGTAATTTCCTTAAGAGTATGGGCCAATCAGGAGCCGTGGCAGTGATTTCCTTAAGAGTATGGGCCAATCAGGAGCCGTGGCAGTGATTTCCTTAAGAGTATGGGCCAATCAGGAGCCGTGGCAGTGATTTCCTTAAGAATATGGGCCAATCAGGAGCCGTGGCAGTGATTTCCTTAAGAATATGGGCCAATCAGGAGCCGTGGCAGTGATTTCCTTAAGAGTATGGGCCAATCAGGAGCCGTGGCAGTGATTTCTTTAAGAATATGGGCCGATCAGGAACCACGGCTGATTTTTTCAAAAGAATATTGGAAAATCAGAAGCTATTAAAAGGTATTAAAACAAACTATGGACAATAACAAGAATAAAAACTCCCATGATAATTAATAATGGAAGTTTCAATTTATCGGTTAAGTACCAGTTCGTTATCAGTTGCGTCTACAGTTGTATGAATGTTAATCTCAACTGACAGACAGACTGATCAACTTAACACCAACAAAGAAGAACTCCCCCCCCCCCCCCTTCCTCTTCTTCCTCCCCTCTTCCAACACTTTCCCATACCAAGAAACCCATTAGTCATACACCTGACACACACACACTCACTCAGCGTCTCACAGGCGTAAAACATGTCGGACGTTAAGATAAATGGAGCGCATCCTACCATTGATAATAACAGGAGACTAGGAGTTATGAGTGGTACTGTGTCAAGTAACGACTTTGTCCGGACTTTAGAGACTTTCTTGGAGTTAAATATAAAGAATACGACTTGGTCAAGATCTTTGTATTATTATAACTACAGTGTCCAAGAACGTTCAGTCAGATTTGTGAACCAGATCTTTACTTTCATTTTATTAAACTTATAACACAAATTCTACATCATCAAACACAATCCTGTACATATTTTTTTACCAATAGAACGAGTAAAAATGTTAGTGCGTGAATATTAATGTAAATATGTTACCCCGTGAGTAGTAAGTGTTAGTATTCGAGTATGAAGAGAAAAAAAGTTACTCAATTATTTCACAAGGAGTAGCCAGAGAGAGAGACTGACCCCACATATAATCATAAGCTGTGTTGTGGTGTTTACGCCAATATAACACAATGCTATCTTACCTAGCCATTACAAACACTTATGTAAGATATAATTACATGGAGATTACGTATAAAAAAATACAGTAAGAAAATGCCAAACATTTGAGATAAACACAAGAATTACTGGAGAAAACAAGAGAGCTTACGCGATTTTTTTAGGGGAGGGGGGGAGAGATTCTCGCGCCTTCAACCTTAGATTTACCCAAGAATCAAATGACCTTCCAAATTTTCTCTCTACTTTATAAATAACATAAAATATTACTTAATACATAATGATTATATATTAAACCTGCATAAAACTGCATAACAATACAAATATGAAGAACGAGAAAGCGATAATTTTACGAGGATTTTTAACACTCGAGTGACCATAAGACAATGAATGATCTTTGTACACACTGAAGGGGAGGTGGTGAGTTACTTGGGGGAGTTAAGGGGGAACTGGGGAGTGAGGGGGTAGTCTTATATTTAGTCTCTCCCCCTGGTAAACCCCTACTCACGCCTAGATCATTAATTTTGTTTTAATATTACAAATTATAGAAAATATAATAATAATAATTAGTTTCGCATTCAGTATATCTTATATCAAATGCTCTATTCACATACTCAAGATTCATATGACGTAACGAATATTTTCACTAAGATTAGGTATTACATTAAATATTACTATGTTCATGAATACTATGAATAAATAATATACAAAAAATATATAACACAGGAAAGTAAAAACTGCAAACAAGAGAGTTTGGCGGACCTTAATACCGATATGACCACGTGATCTGTGCCAGTAATTGCGCCAAAAATGATATTATTATTACATGAAATATAAAGACACCAAAAGAAGTTCAGAAAGAAAACAGAAAAATAGTTAACACTTAATAACACAAGAAACTGGTAACAAATCACCAACAAAATTGAGAGAGTAAGTTTCTTCCCGGGCTGGTAACACTTGACTGACCACAGGGAATATACACTAAACGTCTTCTCTTAAGTGTGGAATGATGGAACAAATTCTATATCATTAAAAATTACTGGAATGTAATTTTATAATGAATATATAATGGGAGTAAGAAATATGATACAGGTACAAAAAAAAACCCTGGATAATAACAACATTACTGGGAAAAATGAGAGATGAGCTTTCGCAAGTTTTTTGACACTTGGCTGACCACAGACCTGCCCATCACGCTGGCCAACTCTCCCGTCAATTTCACGTCGTTGCACCGGACGCGATTTCACTCTCTAAGACCCAAAAGAGTTGATGAGGTGACATTTGTTTGTACGTCACCTGGTCTGCACATCTGGGTTTTCTCCTCCTCAGCATCACGCGATACATCAAACCAACATGAATAAAAACGTTTCACTTTCGACCAGTGTTTAGGGGTGAGCGAGACATGGAGTATAGACAGTAAAACTAATGACAAGTGTTAAAACATATTGGTGCTTAGAGAGAAGCTACTTTCCATATTGTAAATACACCACCACATTTATATCCCCTCGTGAATTAAATCTGAAGTTAGTATAATTTATATAGATTTTCGGCAGACCTTAATGTACCCTGGAAACCCTCCTGCGTACCCCTGGGGGTTCGCGACCCACTGAGCTATAACAGACAAACGAACAGTGACTGACAAACGGATAAAAAGATAAACGTAGAGAGGAATATAAATAAACACATTAAAAGTTATAACAGACAGATAAACAGAAGGAATCAGACACGTTCTCACAAGGAACCGTAAAGAATTCACCAGTGTCGCAGCTTAATTTATTACATTTCTGGTTTGATGAAAAGAAATAAGATGAAATGGATAGTCAAGAGTCTGGCTCCTGTCTTCATCCCTATCCACGCACGAGCAGTTTTGGATGGACCTCGTCGTCATCAATGTCTCGTGAGTGTGGCGGGTCAATAATGGACCTCGTCGTCATCAATGTCTCGTGAGTGTGGCGGGTCAATAATGGACCTCGTCGTCATCAATGTCTCGTGAGTGTGGCGGGTCAATAATGGACCTCGTCGTCATCAATGTCTCGTGAGTGTGGCGGGTCAATAATGGACCTCGTCGTCATCAATGTCTCGTGAGTGTGGCGGGTCAATAATGGACCTCGTCGTCATCAATGTCTCGTGAGTGTGGCGGGTCAATATAAGAGACAGTGACAGATAGACAGTCTTGCGACGCATCAGTTTACTTTCACAATCTTTTCACAATTTTCTCTTCACAATACACGTTTACAAACCCTCTCCATTCAAAATATTTAAGGTATTATTATTTTTACTAAATTTCTACATTTTGCTATTAAGAATGGATTTTACTTTCTTCTACAAATAAATTTAAAACATTAGCGTCATAAAACTTTACACACCGAGTCCTACAATTTTTACCTTTATAAAACATAAGAACAGTGTAATAAAACCGACACACAGGTGGCAAGTGAAGACAGGTGTCAACACACAGGTGGCAAGTGAAGACAGGTGTCAACACACAGGTGGCAAGTGAAGACAGGTCTCAACACACAGGCGGCAAGTGAAGACAGGTCTCAACACACAGGTGGCAAGTGAAGACAGGTCTCAACACACAGGTGGCAAGTGAAGACAGGTGTCAACACACAGGTGGCAGGCGAAGACAGGTCTCAACACACAGGTGGCAGGCGAAGACAGGTCTCAACACACAGGTGGCAGGCGAAGACAGGTGTCAAACACAGGTGGCAAGTGAAGACAGGCGTCAACACACAGGTGGCAAGTGAAGACAGGTGTCAACACACAGGTGGCAAGTGAAGACAGGTGTCAACACACAGGTGGCAAGTGAAGACAGGTGTCAACACACAGGTGGCAAGTGAAGACAGGTCTCAACACACAGGTGGCAAGTGAAGACAGGTCTCAACACACAGGTGGCAAGTGAAGACAGGTGTCAACACACAGGTGGCAAGTGAAGACAGGTGTCAACACACAGGTGGCAGGTGAAGGCAGGTGTCAACACAGGTGGCAAGTGAAGACAGGTCTCAACACACAGGTGGCAAGTGAAGACAGGTGTCAACACACAGGTGGCAAGCGAAGACAGGTGTCAATACAGGTGGCAAGTGAAGACAGGTGTCAACACAGGTGGCAAATGAAGACGGGTGTCAACACAGCTGGCAAGTGAAGACAGGTGTTAACAAACAGGTGAAGACAGGTGTCAACACACAGGTGACAGGTGAAGACAGGTGTCAACACACAGGTGAAGACAGGTGTCAACACACAGGTGACAGGTGAAGACAGGTGTCAATACTCTCAGTACAGTTAGAACAAGTCAGGTTATTTTTACCAAGAGAAACTGCACCATACTTATTAATAGCGACGCCCACGGCGCTGACACCTCGTGTGTGTGTGTAAGTTTATTTATAACTGTGTGCGACACATAGCAACACACAAGTCACACCTGAGCGACCCACAAACAACATAGCCGAGTAACACATAAGTAACACACCTGAGTGACACATAATACACATAGCTGACACCTCAACGACTCGTAATTGAGACAGAAGTGACACAATGACAAAAAATAAGACATAATTGACACAGAATTTACTCATAAATGACACACAGGTGGTGGGTGAAGACAGGTGTCAACACACAGGTGGCAGTAGAAGACAAGAAAATGGGAGAAACAGGTAAAGAGAGGAAGACAAGTGAGCATGAAAAATTGTTGTCAAGATCAGTTGTTAGAATTGGTTGTGAGATGATGACAGTGGCGAGGCTTCATGTGGACATTCTTGATTGCGTTTAGCGAGTCCATTGTCTGCCTTTCCTGACCTGGGTGATGGTGTGTGATGGTGCGGTGGTTATAGTAAGACCCCAACGACGGTATAGGCGGTAGAGGTGACCAACACACTACACCGGCGGACGAAGGCAATGCATGGACAGGCCAGTAGCGGCTATAGGCAACTGGATCAGGAAAATGGAGAGCCAAGAGGTGTGGACACGGCCTCCATCACCAGCCCCTCTTATGCCTCCGACAGTGTTATGGTGACGTGAGTGGTGATGGTGACAGGCGGAGACCACTGCCAGACGTCCCTAGTCACAACTCATGACCTTACTTCCCCTTCAAATGCTTGCTGGAACTCAGGGGAAAAGTATTCTCACCGCTTCAAGTATTTCCTACAGCTCAAGCGACGACCTGAGTCACCCCTCAAGCGCTTCCTGCTATTCACTACTCATGATTGCCCCCCCCCCCCCCCCGAGGCGCCGGCACTCAAGCTAAGGCCACATTCACCACTCAAGCGCTCACTACTCCTCAAGCGACGACCTTACTCATGCTTCAAGCGGTTATGCCACCCAACACACTTCATGACGCCGCCGCCCCCCCCCCCCCCTAGGCGCGGGGACAACCTGACTCAACCTCTAAGTGCTTGCTATAGCTCAAGTGACTACCTAATTCATCTCTTAAGTGCTCACTGCAGCTTAAGCGTCGTCTAGATTAGTCCCTCAAGCGCCTAATGCAACTAAACAACCACTTGAATCTCTACACTGACACGACGTTGGAACAGACAGACAAACATAACTGGACATAATAATTCCCCTCAGTGGAGTTTATTCTTACACACACACACCTTAGACAGCTGATACAACCAAATTCTCAAAGACTCAAAAGTAAAAACCTTCTCATTGTAATTTTATCAACGTAAAACTCAAACTACGAAAACCAAGATGGCGTCCAAATTAGCAGAGACTATATCATAACAATTACGTTTCTTTATACCTACAGATTCTCAAAAGCCCTTCAATATTTTCCCCTAAGTGGCGACTAAAATAGCGTCGTTCTTCTACGGTGATTCAACCATAGTATAAATACCTCTTTCAGTCTCCCTTGAAACAAAATGGCGTCACTTTAGGATCAAGACTATAAAGAGGTAAGGTGAGGTACTTTCTCCCCTTCAGTTTAAGATACTGTTGCTTGTGCGTGGTAGCCTGCTTATGTGTGCTTGTTTTAATGGGATAGCCTGCTTGTTTGTGTATAGCATGGATTTCTTGCTTGTGTGTATTATGTTTATTAACTGTTAGTTTGTTTGTGTCTGTGTAATTACTTGTTTGTTTTGGTAAGATTGCTAGCTCGCTTGTTTGTGTATGAGATTTCTTGCTTGCTTGTATTTGTGATTGCTTTTGTTTTTGTATGACTGTTTATGTGCGTGTGTGATTGCTTGTTTTTATGCAACTGTTTATCTATGTATGTGTGTGTGTGTGTGTGTGTGTGTGCGCGCGCTTGCACGTTTACGAGTTCACAGCCATAATAATAATAATGGTTGCCCCTCGTGTACGAGGATGGCCGGCCCAAGGGCCACCTCGGCGTGAATTTGTTTAAGGTGTAGAAGCTGTCGCCAACACAACAACCACACCCTGAGTTAACGAGCTGCATGACCCAGTGTCGAGGAATAGTCCGAGAAGACCGGACAACTCGTCAACTGCACTGGCTAACCATTACCCTGGAACACGATCCGCAAATCGATTAACATCCAGGTTCCCAATTACTGCTGGGTAGACAGAGGCAAATGGCGTAAAGAAACTTGCCCATAGTTTCACCTGCCCGGGGATCAAACCCGGGTTCACTTGCTTGCGAGGCGAGCATACTGACCATTGCACCACAGGTCGCCATGTTCATAGTCATACACACAGACATATTATGACACTCAAACACTAAGATTGAATTTAAAACAACCAGACAGACAGACACTGAAATTACTCTATACACATCTGGTCACACAATCGTCCCCCCCCCCCCCCCCCGCAATGGCCGCTATTTGTAATGTGGGCGGCGTGAAATTCCCTTGAAAGTTGACTGGACGAGTAGAGTTCACCAAGTTTTCATCACACACAGAGTTGGACAGGGCGGAAACACGGGTGGGGGAGGGAGGAGCTGGGGGAGGGGGAGGAGCAGGGGGAGGGGGAGGAGCTGGGGGAGGGGGAGAAACAGGGGGAAGGGGAGGAGCTGGGGGAGGGGGAGAAACAGGGGGAGGGGGAGGAGCTGGGGGAGGGGGAGGAGCTGGGGGAGGGGGAGGAGCTGGGGAGGGGGAGGAGCTGGGGGAGGGGGAGAAACAGGGGGAAGGGGAGGAGCTGGGGGAGGGGGAGAAACAGGTGGGGGAGGGAGGAGCTGGGGGAGGGGGAGAAACAGGGGGAGGGGGAGAAACAGGGAGAGGGGGGAGGAGAAGGGGGGGGGGGTTGGGGCAATTGTGGGCAGGCAGTACAAAAGCCTCATATCCAAAGGCCATTAAAAATACCCACCACGAACTCACGCCATTCCGCACCTAGATAACGACTCAACTACTTAATAGTGCTGTTATGTCACGGCTTGTAAATGTGTCTGACAGAATGTGTGTGCGTGAGGGGAAGGGAGTGAGTGAGTGTGTGGGAGTGAGTGAGTGTGTGTGAGTGAGTGTGTGAGTGGGAGGGAGTGAGTGAGTGTGTGTGTATGGGAGGGAGGGAGTGAGGGAGTGAGTGGGAGGGAGGGAGGGAGGGAGGGAGTGAGTGAGTGAGTGTGAGTGAGTGTGTGTGTGAGCGCGTGTGGTAAAACTAACGTTATTGAGTCGAACTTAAAAGAGAAAGCTACAGTTCTGAAGCCTTAGCTGAAGAAGAAAGCTAAATTCCTTTCCTTAGCTTGACAGTGAAACCTAACTTATTGGTGCCTTTAACTAAGCAAAAAAGCTATCTTGGCAATCTTAGCTGGAAAAAGAAAGCTAATCTCGTAGCACAGACGTAGGGGTAACAGACAGAAACGTAGCTTACCAAAAAAGAAAGCTACAACGTCTTAGGACTGATTTTAGCTTGGAAGAGAAAGCTAGAATTAATGACGCACGGTAATAGAGAAAGCTACCAAGCGTCCTGGTGACCTAAGCTATAAAAAAGTTCTCTCTCTCTCTCTGTTATAACCATCACAAAAAGCTAACATCAACTCACCCATCCTAGCTGTTATCGGAAGCTAAAGTATGAATTACCATTAAGTTAATATTGCCAGCTTAAACTAAGAAATAACACGAAAAAAAACACCTTTTAGCTGACGATATAAAGCTAAAGCTATAGTTCTTGCCTGGTAGAGAAAGCAGCACTTCACGAACCTAGCCGACACAGAAAGCTATCAGGGAGAAAGCTGGTGACGTTGACCCCTTAGCTGGCAACACAGACGTACCCAGCTAACGTCTCGTCGGGGCTTCCAGCTAACAAGCTAAGGAGGTCGTTAACTAGCACTGATAACGTCACAGCTGGAGACAGATATGAAAACGGTTAGAGAGAGAGAGAGAGAGAGAGAGAGAGAGAGTCTACCTGGTGAAAATTACTAAATTCCTAAGTCGACCTATGAGAAGGTGGCGGAGGGAGGGAGACGTCGAGCAGGTAGGAGGGAGGGTAAAAGAGGAGGTAAGAGGGAGAGGAGGTAAGAGGGAGAGGAGGATTGGGGGGGGGGGAAGTGGAAGAGAAGGCAAGTTACTAGTGTGGGAGGGAGAGAGACCAGGGAAGGGAAGGAGGAAGACGAGTATCAGTTAACATTAAACACACGCGGTTAATGTTAACACAATCACCTAATCATAATATGTAACACAAACATGCGGTTAAAGTTAACATGTCAAAGCTAACAAGCATCGACATTTAACCTGAAATTTATTTACTTATCTTAACGAGCTCGTTTACTCGACCTAACTACCCTATCAGGAAATGTCTCGAATATAAATGGAAACTAATTGACATAATGTTATCATCTGGATAGTTAACCTGACTTACTTCAACATGTTAATTTATTTACCCCAAAGTAACTGCTGGTATAAAAATGTCAAATTCAGATTCATGTAATATTAAATATCTATCCATACTTATTAAAACATGTTAATTACGGTATTTATTCGTTAGATAATTACTTAAACCTCCACACGCATTTTGGTTTGCTTTAACACTCAAAACAAACCAATATGGTGTTACAACAAAACAATATAAAACACCTCGGTAAAGTACAAACACTGAACCAATATTAATTTATATATAGTACAACAGAACGTAACTTGATGCTCGTGTGTCTTAGGACCAGAAAGTTTTATTTTGGGGGAGAGCATTTACTGTTTACCATTGGTTAGGTCAAGTAGGGTTAGGTTAAGTAAAGTTGGATCGGTTAAGTTAGGTCAGGTAAAGTCAAGTTAGGTTACTTTTGGTCAGGTCACGTTAGGTCAGATATCCTTAGTCTCGATTCATTCAGTTCTGGACGTGTTCTCTACCCCTTCATGGTGGCGGGTCACATCTCCATAATGACCAAACATAGAGGTCATATTCTGTTAAATCACCATCAATCACACAAGAAAAACCTATAATTTGGTTAAGTTTAGATTAGGTTCACGTCAAGTTAGCTTAATTTCGGGTCGTTTGGTTAGGTTAAGTTAGCGTGTTTATATTCTACCGAATCTTTATCCTCATAAGAAATAACTAAAATAAACTGACCACAAACCTAACCTAACCTAACCTGTCTGACCATGAGCAGAACTATCCTTAAGATTGGTTAGGTTATATTTGGGTCTGGTTAGGCTATGTTTAGGTTAGGTTTAGGTTCGGTTACGTTAGGTTCAGGTTCGGTTAGGTTTAGGTTCGGTTAGGTTTGGTTATGTTTAGGTTCGGTTAGGTTCGGTTAGGTTCGGTTAGGTTTAGGTTCGGTTAGGTTTAGGTTCGGTTCGGTTAAGTTAAGTTTTGTTACGTTAGGACAGGTTAGTTTCACGTCAAGTTAGGTCAGTTTCGGCTCTCGTTAGGTCAGGTTCAAATTGCCTGCCTCACAGACATCTTACTGCTCTCTCCCTTACTCCCCACACACCAAAACAAACACCCAAGTCCCGACCACAAACAAACAAACAACAAACACTGGCGAAGCTAAACTGACCATTCACTTATCTGTTTACATCTCAGCCACCACAGACAGACAGACAGACGGATATACTCACCAACCACGTCTATTAATAAACTGTTTGCCACACGTAAAGTAACGCCAATTGACACGGGGTATTTATTTGTTTACATACATCTTGTATATTTGTTTATCGATACTGTTTACCCCAAGTTGGCGCCTCATGACAGTACCCGAGTCTATGGTAGTCTTATATAGGTTAGTTTAGGTTGAAATTTGGTTATGTTACGTTAGGTTAGGTTGAAATTTGGTTAGGTTATGTTAGGTTAGGTTATGTTGTTTAACCCTTTGAGGACGATGGTTTAATCCCTTGAGGGTTTGTATCTTAAACTATGGTTCTTAAAGGGTTTAATCCCCCTTACTTTATTTATCAAAAAGGCTATTTAAATCCCCCTTCGATTATATGTTATAAAATGGACAGCGGTTATAAAGCCAATGACGGCCGAGGCCACGCATGACTTAGGGAACCCTTATATTGATTACATTAGAAGCAACATTGCGTTAGGAAGCGTTGCGTTAGTTTAAGTTGCGTTAAGTTAAGTTTAGGTTGGGTTAGTTAAGGTTTTTTGGGGAGTTTTAAGTTACATTAGGATATACTGTGTTGTGGTTAGGTTAAGCTGCGTTAGGCTAGGTTAGGTTAGGTTAAGCTGCGTTAGGCTAGGTTAGGTTGGGTTAAGCTGCGTTAGGCTAGATTAGGTTAGGTTTAGCTGCGTTAGGCTAGGTTAAAATTGGATTTGGTTATGTTAGGTTTGGTAAGGCTGTGTTAAGTTAGTCTACGTAAGGTTGTTGTATTAGGTTTGTTTGGTTATATAATGTTACGTTAGATTGTAGTAGATTAGAGAAGCTTATAACGGGTTAGGCTAAATTACGTTTGGTATATAAGGTTAAATTGGACGATGTCTAGTCATGAAAGGTTAAAATTATGTTTGGTTAATCTACGTAACATTAAATTACGTTTAGTTAATCTACGTAAGGTTAAATTACGTACGGCTCTTTATGTTCGATTAAAATGTGGTGGTGTCGGGTTATATAAGGTGTGATTAAGATCAATCTAGTGTTAAATTAATGTTTATTAGACTGACATGTGGTGTTTGGAGAGGTTAAATCCTACGAACATTAACACAGTAACACCTCTTACACCACATCATACCACCTCTTAACAAACACCAAACACCCTTATCGACTTACAAACAAACAAGTAAAACATATTGGCCGGGTGTACAGATGATTGTTCTATTAGTTTTATCTGAGAATCCGTCAGCACTAACTTTCTCTCAACCAGAAGTTCTAAGTCCACCAATTTTCTAAGGGGTGAGTTAAAGGGGGGGGGGGATAAGGGGTTATTTTAAGGGTGGGTATATGTGGAGGAAGTGGCCGGGGTGGTGGGTAATGACGGGGCGGCCATCACTGTCTTAGCCTACGGTCAGGTCGTATCGCCCAAAAATAGGTCAACAGGTTTCTAACTTTAACAACAAGTCGGTGGTTCGGGCATGTCGGCAGCACGTCAGTAGGGGTCACGACACTCCCTTTCACTTACCTTTTGTTGTCGGTGACTTTCTGGATAATCGAAATAATGTCCGATATCAAGGCACGGGAATTTCACTTAGAAATGTGGGAATTTACGCAGCACTGTCTCCCCACACACGTCCGTCACTGGGCCAAACCCTACTGAACTCATTATCTCAGATGCATTGAAGTCATTCTTACCTTTGGTGCCGAATTACGCCCACACTGTCATACGTTACGAGTCATGAAAATATTCACATTTTCTTTAACATCAAGCTCTTAAATAACGGTAAACACTATACCAAATTATAAAAAATATTTAAAAACGGCAGTAGTTATTTTAAAACGCGAAATAATAACCGTCGTACAAGTCTTTCTCCGTCTGGCATCTATGCCAGACGAGTATTGGCCCCTCCTATTAACCCCCCCTTTCCCTCCTCCCCGTTCCTCAACCCCCCACACCAGACGAGGAAGGCGAGGTACCTCAGATATGACTGGAGTTTTTAAACTATACTAACCTCTACACCAAATCCTGAAAGACTCTGGGATTTTGTTTATGTTATTTTCGTCACCAGAGACGCGATAACTGCCACCATAGAGACACAGGAGGCAGAGTAAGGGGGTGTGTTGGGTTCATCCGGCACAGTTGTCGTACAGACGGTGGTTAGGTTGGCTAGGTAGTTTCTCCTGCCTGGCTGACTGGACTCTGACGGTGATCTTGTAAACTGTGCTAATCTGCCCTGTAAAACACACACACTCACCTATATTTCGCCTTTAATCATTAAATAAAACCAATTACCATAAAAAATCATCTTTACTGATTATTCGATATAAAAATCAAATTTATTTACTCACAAAATTCTAAAACAGCAATAAAACTGAATTAGAGAAATATATAGATGTACTCAAGAGGTAAGTCACAGTACTCAAGGTTAGGTTAGGTTAGGTTTTCTAAACTGTATGATGACTAGGTCAACCCTTGTGTGGCCAGCGGTACGGGACTCATTATATATTTCCTGGGGCCAATTAGGAGAGAAAGAGACTAAAATAAATACTTACAAAAGACAGACAGACAGACAGACACCACTTAAAGGCACCAGTACAAGAATGCCACCCCTCACTCAAAAAAGCCACCCCGCCACCTCCCCCCTCCCTGGAAGTCATCCCCTCTCAGAAGGAAGCCACCCCTCCCCCTCTCAACAGAATGCCACCCTCCTTCGCCCCTACACCACCAAGCTGACATATTGTAGCCACTTGTTTGCATTCCATTACATCAGTTCCCATGTATAGAACCAAACACACAATGTGCTTGAATACCTCTCACGCAGATGTGAATAACAAAGTGTGCGGCCAGACATATTGCCTCACACTCCTGTACTCACTCCTGAACTCTACTCTGTAATCCTTTTGCATTACTACTCACAGGAGTGTAGGGTGCGCAATAAACTAGCCGCTTTAAGTGACAAAATTAAATTGAAATTAATTTACCAACACCGCGTCGCATCACCAGTGACACCTTATCCTCACTACTTCCTCTTAACACACATAAATACTTGGGATTAATGAGCCTGAATCTCGTGGTTCATGGTTGAGGAGAGGCAACAAGACCTGTGTGGGTAACTGTACTGTACCTCCAGTAGTTTGTCTCTCATGATGATGTGAACAAAACTAAATGTAAAGTGTGCGGTCAAACATAGTGGCCACACACTACAACACCACGTCTTGAACAGTGAGAAAGTAGAGCCTTTTAGGAGTAGGTCCAAGCACAATTACCTCTGATATATCATAATCTGTAATGTACTGTACACAGGTAAATCACTGTAAGCAATTTACACCTCTGACTGGCTGCCGAGTTGAACCCTAGCCACCAGAGCTTATCCACTGGACCACGATGGACTTAAAGCCACCACCCGACCTTAATTACTCAGACCGTTGTGTAGGGAAGCTGATTAAAATCTGTCCAGGATCCGGGTGTGGACGGCCTACCCTCACCCATCGTACGGAACACAACATTAGTCACCCGGGCTTATTTAGCCTTAAGATTTCTGTGTGGTTCTTTAGTATTATTATTATTATTATTATTATTATTATTTATCGTTATTATTTTATTTTTTTTTTCAATTTTGTCTTTTTATTATTTTTTTTATTTACTATCATTTATTATTATCATTATTATTAGCTTCTCGCCCCCCAGTGACCTGTGCCTGGGTGGGCTAATCCCCTTTAACTTAACACTAACCAATTCCTAACTTGTTCTAACCTAACCTAACTCAACCCCAGGTAGCGTTAGGGTGGTAAATAATCAGGTGTGAGATAAACTGGGGAGCGGATCCTTTATACGAACCCTTTTGTCTTGTTTATCTGAACCGAAGATAAGATTATTATATATCGCGTCAAGGTAGAGTCACAGTGTAATTTGGGCGCCATCTTGGTTCACCCTTTTTTGTGTCGTAAGAGAACCAGTTAGGTTAGGTTAGGTTAAGTACCTTTGAGAACCGATCTTTTATGTGAAGTGAGTCAGTTAAGAGACTTTCTCACAATCCCAGTTAAGAGAAATTTAACTTACGAGTCTGAAATTCCAGGGCCAAACGTAGATGGCCTCCAGGGGCTATTACCACTAACAAGCGGGGGTTATGAATGAACGGTGGGGGGTGAAGGGGGTGAGGAGGGTGAGGGGGTGAGGGGGGTGAGGGGGGTGATGGGGGCGAGGAGGGGTGAGGGGGGCGAGGAGGGGTGATGGAGGCGAGGAGGGGTGAGGGGGTGAGGGAGGCGAGGAGGGGTGAGGGAGGCGAGGAGGGGTGAGGGGGGTGAGGGAGGCGAGGAGGGGTGAGGGGGTGAGGGAGGCGAGGAGGGGTGAGGGAGGCGAGGAGGGGTGAGGGAGGCGAGGAGGGGTGAGGGGGGTGAGGAGGCGAGGAGGGGTGAGGAGGGGTGAGGGGGGTGAGGGAGGGGGGAGGGGTGAGGGGGGGCGAGGGGGGTGAGGGAGGCGAGGAGGGGTGAGGGGGTGAGGGAGGCGAGGAGGGGTGAGGAGGGGTGAGGGGGGTGATGGGGGCGAGGAGGGGTGAGGGGGGTGAGGGAGGCGAGGAGGGGTGAGGGGGGCGAGGGGGGTGAGGAGGGTGAGGGGGGTGATAGGGCGAGGAGGGGTGAGGGGGGCGAGGAGGGGTGAGGGGGTGAGGAGGGGTGACGGGGGTGAGGGAGGCGAGGAGGGGTGAGGGGGGCGAGGAGTGAGGGGGTGAGGAGGGGCGAGGGGGGCGAGGAGGGGTGATTGGGGGGGGGACCTGTTATACACCCCGGCCCGATACTCCAAGGTTCTTAGGACAAAATTTCCCCTCAACTGAAGATATGAGAGCGTATCTAACTGGCCCCTTAAGTTACGACACAAAGATAGCCAAGATAATAACAATGGTGTCAAGACTTCACTGAGACTCTACTTTAACGAGGGAAAAATAACGTAAGTTCTTCTAAAAATGAGAGAGAGAGAGAGAGAGAGAGAGAGAGAGAGAGAGAGAGAGAGAGCTTTCTTACTTTCATCTCCAACAAATTCCTATGAATCTGATGAGCTTTGTACCTTCCCTCCACCCCCCTCCTAGACCATCCCTCCACCGGCCAATTACTGTAGCAAGTAGAGCCTGTAGCCTCCACCACCTCCTCTTCCTCCCTCTCCTCCTCTTCCTCCTCCTACACATCATCCCTCCACCTTCTCCCCCATTCTCAAATATAACCACCACCACCACCACACTACGACCACCACCACTATCACCACACCCTCCACCCCACCTCCACAGACACACACACACCTTCAGACAGACAGACAGGTACAAGAGAGTTAGCGTGTGACTCAGATAATTGTGTCATGCGGGGATTAACCTTTATTATTGAAATGAATACGTTAATGTCTTTCTATCCATCTACCCACTCACCCATCCATCTACCCACTCATCTATCCATCTACCCACCCATCCATCTACCCACCCATCTATCTACCCACTCATCCATCCATCTACCCACTCACCCATCCATCTACCCACCCATCCATCTACCCACCCATCTATCCATCTACCCACCCACCCATCCATCTACCCACCCATCCATCTACCCACCCATCTATCCATCTACCCACCCACCCATCCATCTACCCACCCATCCATCTACCCACCCATCTATCCATCTACCCACCCATCCATCTACCCACCCATCCATCTACCCACCCATCCATCTACCCACCCATCCATCTACCCATCCATCTACCCACTCATCCATCCATCTACCCACCCATCCATCTACCCACCCATCTATCCATCTACCCACCCATCTAGGGCGTGGTACAGACTAAACAATGTCATCCGGAACTAACTCAACTTTCCCCCGGCGAAGGACAATTAACCCGGGTTGTGTTGTTATCATCGCTTGTTACCACCAGGGAAAGTGATGGTTGGGGTGGGAGGGGGAGGGGGGAGGGGGAGGGTGGAGGGGGAGGGTGAGGGGGGGAGGGGGGAGGGGGAGGGTGAGGGAAAGGAGTGAGGATGGTGGTAGTCATTTTAGCTCTCTTACCTTTCATCCCATCACCCCCCTCCCCTCCTTCTCTCTCACCTCACCCCCCTCCCCTCCCCCCTCCCCCCCCTCTTCACCCCCAGAACAGTGGTTTAGGGGGAAAGTGACGGCAAGTGAGGGAAAGTAGCCGGGGGGGGGGGGGGGAGAGTGATGGCATGTAGGGGAAAGTGGCCAGAGAGGAAAGTGGCCAAGGGAAGAAGGGCAAGAAGGGATGGGGAGAGGAGGGGCTGGGGGAGTGGCTGGGGGAGGGGCTGGGGGGAGGGGCTGATGAGGGGGCTGTACCTCTCGTCACTCTCACTTTCCTCTCAAGCCCCTCACCTGTTCATCAAGCCCCTCACCTGTTCATCAAGCCCCTCACCTGTTCATCAAGCCCCTCACCTGTTCATCAAACCCCTCACCTGTTCATCAAGCCCCTCACCTGTTCATCAAGCCCCTCACCTGTTCATCAAGCCCCTCACCTGTTCATCAAGCCCCTCACCTGTTCATCAAGCCCCTCACCTGTTCATCAAGCCCCTCACCTGTTCATCAAGCCTCTCACCTGTTCATCAAGCCCCTCACCTGTTCATCAAGCCCCTCACCTGTTCATCAAGCCCCTCACCTGTTCATCAAGCCCCTCACCTGTTCATCAAGCCCCTCACCTGTTCATCAAGCCCCTCACCTGTTCATCAAGCCCCTCACCTGTTCATCAAACCCCTCACCTGTTCATCAAGTCCCTCACCTGTTCATCAAGTCCCTCACCTGTTCATCAAGCCCCTCACCTTGTCATCAAGCCCCTCACCTGTTCATCAAGCACCTCACCTGTTCATCAAGCCCCTCACCTGTTCATCAAGCCCCTCACCTGTTCATCAAGCCCCTCACCTGTTCATCAAGCCCCTCACCTGTTCATCAAGCCCCTCACCTGTTCATCAAGCACCTCACCTGTTCATCAAGCCCCTCACCTGTTCATCAAGCCCCTCACCTGTTCATCAAGCCCCTCACCTGTTCATCAAGCCCCTAACCTTTTTTCTCTCAGGTGTTCAGGATTATTCTCATAGACTGTGTTGTGATGATGATGATGATGATGATTACTCAGACTGACAGCTTTCTATAATTTTCTTGGTGACAGACAGCCGAGTGAAAGCCCTCCCCTATCTATCATCACTAATCACAGGTGTAATGTATCGATCAGCTGTAATTTAGACCACTGGTAATTATTGTGGTGATTATATATTGTTTAAGGGGTTGTGCCTTTTAATTGATGTGTTGTGATTTATTGTTATTCTGTCTGTCTGTCTGTCTGTCTGTCTGCCTACCTGTCCGTCTACCTGGTCTGGTCTGTCAGGAAGCAAATAAAGGTCCTCCATTGACACATAAGTAACTAACTACCCAACTTTTCCTCCTCCTCTTAACCATCACTTATATAGAAGCGTTTATAAGTAGATGACCCCGATGCCTCTACTTACAATTCTAAGTAGGTTAATGGCCATACGTGACTAAACTACGACGGATCAATGACACTACCAAACCACTTATTAGCTAAGGTAATGACACGACCCGGGATGACAGAATGACGTGGTTAGGGGTATTACACGTAGTTGGCATGGTCATTAGTGTGTTATTAATGTAAGTAATGAGGTGATTTTTTGTTATTAATTACGAGAGAGAGAGAGAGAGAGAGAGAGAGAGAGAGAGAGAGAGAGAGAGAGAGAGAGAGAGAGAGAGATTTAATACAAAATAAAATGTGTAAATTGACGTTAAAATTCTTAATTTTTTCTGTACCTATTAATATTTAACAACCAAAAGCACAACTATTAACAACCAAAGCCCACAACTATTACAACTAAAACCACAACTACAATTATTAACCACATCCACAATTAATAACCACAGCCAGCACAACACACCCTCATCGGCACGTGTCAACAGCAATACACGTATGGTAGTATGGTTTGTTGAGTCACGTGTGTGTGTGTGTGTGTGTGTGTGTAATATCATCAGGTAAGAACAAGTGAACATCAGGTAAAAAACAAACAGTGGTTATAACAACTGATCACCAGGCTATCAGCTGAACACCATACCAACAGTTGGTCACCAGACTAACAGCTGATCAATGAATGTCCGTCGCTGCTGTAGTTATTATGAAGCTCAGTTCACCCAAGTTATAAACCAAAATGTATCGCACATAAGTCACCCCGAGCATGAACGATCCTTAACTTAAGTACTTGCTAAATTACCATAAATCCCTCCTCCCCCCCCCCTAACTATCAGAAATTCTTTATTTTAAGGAGTGATGTTAGACAGCCATTAAAAAAAAGTAAGATTTATGGGAAATGTGTGTTTGGTATTGGTGAGTGAGGTGTAGTGAACGAAGGGTTGTGGGAGCGGGACCTGGGATGACTACCTAGTTGTTTACCGAGGCGAGGCCCTCCGCCAGAGCCCCGTTCGTTGCCGAGTTTAGTCGTAATTCTACTATTTTTCTCATGCCTCCGTGACCGATGGTCCACCGCTGTTTCTTGTCCATCTGCTTTCAGGACGTAAGTAGGTTAAGCTTACTGTTGGTTGTTTGAATAAGGAGTTGTCCAGGGGTGTGTGTGTGTGTGTGTCTGTGTGTGTGTGTGTGTTGTGTGAGGGTGTGTTATGTTTCCTGTGGTGTAATGGTTAGCATGCTCGCCTCGCAAGCGTGAGGGACCCGAGTTCGATCCCCGGGCAGGTGAAACTATGGGCAAGTTTCTTTACGCCATTTGCCTCCGTCTACCCAGCAGTAATTGGGAACCCGGGTGTTAATTGATTTGCGGATCGTGTTCCGAGGTAATGGTTAGCCAGTGCAGTTGGCGAGTTGTCCGGTCTTCTCGGACTATTCCTTGACACTGGGTCATGCAGCTCGTTAATTCAGGGTGTGGTTGTTGTGTTGGCGGCAGCTTCTACACCTTAAACAAATTCACGCCGCGGTGGCCCTAGGGCCGGCCATCCTCGCACACGAGGGACCACCATTATATATGTGGTGTGTTTAGGTGGGTGTGGTGGGATGGGTGTGTGTGTATTGGGTGTGTGTGTGTGTTCGCTGGAAATATGTCGACGACTCCACCATTGGGATCAGTGTCAACAACTCGGCTTCTGGCTACACCGCCCCCCAGATTATACTGAACAGTCTCCAAAATTGGGCCACCAACAACCATGTCGCCATCAACCACACCAAGACCATGGTTATACACATCAACCTCTCCTCCGACGTTGTCCCACCTCCCTCCATTACGTTGGGCCCCAACACACTCCAGGTAGTGGACTCCACTAAGCTCCTCGGCGTCACCATAGATAACAAACTAAATTGGAAAACACACGTCCGTACAGTTATCAAATCCTCCAGTTTTCTTCTCCACCTCCTTCGCCGACCCAAGTCCCTCGGAGTTCCCACGCCTGAGCTTCTCAAGCTTACCTATGCCTCCCCTGCCAGGTCTTCCTCCCTAAATCCCACACAACGGAAACACCTAGAAAATGTGTAGAAAAGGGCATGCAAGATTATTCTCAACTCCCCCTCCCACTCTACATATCAATTGAGTTAGATTAGATTAGGTAGAGATGCTTTGAAAAAAAAAACAGCAAATAAATTAGAAATAAAATAAATATGTCATCCCACCCGTTCGTGGTAGTCTCTCCAACATACTATACTCCCTCCTGTTCGTGGTAGTCACCCTAACATCCTATACCCTTCTTGTTCGAGTTGGCCTCCGGGTTTCGCTACGGTTCCTTGCTGACGAAAACTTTTCCTCCTCACGCTCTCTCTTTCCCCCGGACCCACTCTCCCTTGTGTGCCGCTGGGAGTATTACTAGATAGATAGATAGATAGATAGTGAACACGGAGTACTCGAGAATGGTTAAGTGAAGTGACTTAGACTGTAAAACTGCGGAGCCTAAGATAACTGTTTCCTGTGTTGGTTCAGCCTCAGACTGTGGTACAGGAGACTACTGTACTTGGTATTATGAGCTACAGAGATCAGTACAGAATGGCACTACAGCAGGTGGTTTATATTATAGAAATCATTTAGTGTCTTCAGCGGTAATTAACACTGGTGGTGTTTGTCAAGATAAGTCGGTGTTACTTAGTCTATATTTGGTGGGCAAGAATTTTCTGAATGTAACTTCAATGGCCCAAAGAAATGTCAAACAAATCGCTGCAAGTATTTTAAAGCCAAACTTGTGTGTAATTCTAGATGTCATGATAATATAAACTACACGAAATATTTTTGCAATTACTCAGTCGAATTAAAATGTTAAAATTCACTTTAATGTTTATGTTTTAATAACAATGTCCATGATTTATCGTATCAATAAATACATGAATTCCTCGTTCTTAACATACGACATTCCTGGGTGAATCATGGACCACACGTAGTATATGAAATACAAAAAGGCGAGAGAGAAACAAACTTAAGATGAGAGACAAGTTGTGCAGGTGAGTCTTCCAGCAAAACATCATAATGGCAGCACTTGATCAAAACTTTCCCCCCTGAGGCACCATTATCTGTTCTTTCTCATCACCGCCACTACTCCCTCACGCCACACAGGGGAAACTTCTGCTGTACTTCACGTGAGCTGTCACTTACTGATAGCTCTACCATCGACAACTACGCCGACAAGAACAAGAGGATAATTTATCAGAACATCAGCAGAAGAAACAAAAAATAAAAGAGAACGATTTTTATATCTGAAATTCTGAGACGAAAATTATTTTTGGTTCCACGGCAAACAAACCCGGTGACCTGTGAGGGC
Source organism: Homarus gammarus (assembly GCA_958450375.1). Classification (NCBI taxonomy): domain Eukaryota; kingdom Metazoa; phylum Arthropoda; class Malacostraca; order Decapoda; family Nephropidae; genus Homarus; species Homarus gammarus. The sequence goes on from CAUDMG010002791.1 coordinate 637,763, forward strand.
CGCGACGACTGCCACAATATATAACAGTAACCAAGCATGTTTTGACTGTGAAATACCCCAAGAGACTCATCGTAAACACAAACATTAAGGCACTTTGTAAACTTTGAGTCAATGACTGTCAAAATCTTATCAGCCATTATTTAGCAACGCAAATTGGGTGACCCGCCCTTAAATATCCTGGAGTCACCCTTGTTGAACTTCACACAACTGCACAATTCGACAAGCATATAGTTTGTGGGCTTGCCATAGTCGCCACTAACAAGAGAAAACAAACAAACCTAACTTAATGTTTTACAGTTAGTTGTGTTGTTTTGTTTTGTCTGTGGTTAATGGTGCGCCCTGTCCTTACGTGTATCATGTCACCCTAACAACGGTAGGTCATCAGCCGAGAATCATTCAGTAGATTCAATAGTTCGAATTGATTTAATTACAGAGACTTTTCCTACCTTACACACCCGCAGTGTCCAGAATAAGACCACTGTCACTACACCATCACAAACCATTAAAGGGAAGCAACATCACTGCTAGACTCACACTCTCCGGCACGTCTGGATTATAATAAACAATGTTATAATAAATGACGAACGAGACTGAAGTAACTACAGTAGTTGTTTTGTAAACAACGGAACTAGTCAAATCTACTCAAAGAAAAACTACACTAAGACCGTTAATTTAGGTTTAATTAAGTTAAATTCATGCCATTTGATTAGAGAAGGTAATAACGGTTTTGTTCGTGGTTTTCTTTTAACATTAAAGATTTTGCTCACTCCTTTCGTGTCTTTTTTCCCGGTCAATATGTCTGATTTTCCTTTGTGCCATACTCTCCAGTGTTACAACTATGAATTTAAGCCCAAACTTTGGAAACAAAAATCCGTGGTAAAAGATTCGCTGGTTAAACAGTTTGCAATAATTACTTCCAGCTGTCCCTTGTTCTCAGGCATAAACTGGTTCCCTATTCTCAACCTATAGACAAGGGCTATGATTAATGATAACCATAGCCGCACCACGGGTTCTGGCCACTATAAGTCTTAAAATATTCTAAGATTACCAATATGTGCAGTATAAAATATTTTGGTAATAACCCAGCTTGCTGCTGCAAATTGTTTTGTAACTGACGCATAAAAACATATAGAATACCTCTCTCTCTCTCTCTCTCTCTCTCTCTCTCTATCTATATATATATATATATATATATATATATATATATATATATATTAATATTATTACCAAACTTGAATATATTCATTTCCTTATAAAATTCACATAAATAAGCACAAAATAAAACATCTGCCCGCCTGGCATACTAACTAGATACAACTTGGTAGTTTGAGAGCGAGAGAGAGGGATGAACTGCCGTTTGTCCAAAGTCTGCAGTGTACTTGTACAGGACGTGTGTATTAACGCGAGACCTGACCCAGAGAGAGAGCCAGCCTCCTCACTGGGGTAAATACACACATCCTGTCCCAGAGTAAATGTAAAAATTATGTAACTTGTAATAATTACACTTGAAAGACTGCAAATAGCTGTGCAGTATATATGAGTTTTTTCTTGAATTTTGATCCAAAGTTTTAGCGTCCCCTCTATACTTACAATGATAAATATGGCCCAGAGCCTACGAAAGGTTGGGGACCATTGCGTGACTATCACAAGAGGCCATTCAACATTACCTCTCCAATAACAATAACTCAGCTCTCTCTTCAACTTGTGTTCGCCAGACGAAGTGTGCTGAGAGCTGGATCGCTTGTGCTCCCCGGAGGATGAAGTGCCTCACCCAACACTGACATCATGCAGTCCTTCGCGGTGCCATCAGCGACCAAGCAAGCGGGAGGGGGACGCCCTCAACAACTTGCCAGCTGAATATTCGGAGAAAGTCAACGACGTGCGCTGTGTATCCTGGAAAAGAAAGGTTTGGTAAGTGTCCAAGTGCGCTTCTGAATGCGCTCTTGACTGTTGGTGCGCTGTGATGCTTTTGTGTATGTACTGTGATGTCACTGTGTACTCGTATGTTCTGTGATGCGTTGTTTATGTGCTGAGTCTATCCTCTCCGTGTTGGTTAACATAATTGGCTGTACAATAAATTTATTCACTCATAATTTCAAATTCCCCGAGCGTCCAGAGTTATTTAAAAAAAATACCCGAGTCCCTAAGCGAGTACACAAAAGAAAACTGGACTAAGACATCCTGAAGTGAATAGAGAACGGACATCTCTACTGGGGGACTCAAACGTTTTGTGGGTGCTGTAGCATAATATGAATAATTAAGTGTTGAACGGACTTATTGCACAAACGTGACCATGACACACTGTGGTGTACATATGAGTGCACTGTGGTGTACTTGTGAGTGTATTACAATGTGTTTGCGTGTGTACTTGTGAGTGCTCTCTTGGCTATTGGGGTGTCTGTGAGTGCACTCTTTATAGATGTACAGGTACTTAACTGTTCTTGGTCTTGTTTTACCTACACAGTACGTACTGTGTTCTTCAGTGTATTGATCTATATGGTGTGATTTTCTTTTATGGGAAGTTGTCTCCTAGGATTTTGTCTACAAGGAAGATGTCTGATGGGATTTTATACTGCAAGAAATTGCTCAGCAAGAACTGCTTTGCTGGTTATTTTGTCTTAGTACAGTACAGGCAACCCCTTGTTTACAAAGGTTCGGTTTTCAAAAATCTGTAATTAGAAAATTTGTCCCATGATTTTAATTCATAAACAAAAAATATGAAATTATTATTTTTTTTTTTACTAAGTACTGTACAGCAAAAATGAAAACATGCCAAAGAATGTAGGTTTCTTTATTACTAGTAAGCAAACTTATTTCACTAACTTACTTCATTATTCTCTAACATTCACAATGTTTAGTATACACACAGTATAAGGTTTCAATGTGGCATCCTTCTCCTACAATCACCACAGAACTTACTCCTCAGACTCACTGGAGACAAGTACTGTAGACACACCTCCACCAACACTCAGCCAGTTGCCTCATCACTTAATTTCTCCTCATTTACTGTCATGTACAGTAATACAGTATGTGGCAAATAGAAGAAAATTTATCTGTCCAATATTCTTAAATTTCATATGCTAATTACAGTTAACTATCTATACCGAACTTCCTATACTTGTACTATGTACCGAAATCCACTACAGTATACTGTACTGCCCCTCAGATCCCAGTAGTATCACTCTATTCCAAATAAATTTACTTGTACCAAACCCTTCCCCTAATATCTGAAGTATAATGCTACAATACTGTACAATGCTCAAATATGACTTAGAAAAAAAATATATTAAGACTATGAAATAAGAAAAATGAGAGGAAACTTAATATTGTATTGGAGAAAAGGTAGGAAAGGCAGGTTGCTGGCTGGACTGCGCGGAACATTTCCCCTTTGGTCCCACGACCCCCCTTTAAAGATATGTTCAGTCCAGTACTGTGCTATATAAAATTTTACTACAATCCCTATATTAAATAGGTTAATTTGGTGCCTGGTTAATATTTTTTGGGGTAAGGTTAATTTTCATACAAAAAATCCCACACTCAACCCTAGATGAGTTATTGTGTTGTATTAAATTCCTGGTATGTGCGGTACTCTGTTTACATACACAAACAGAAGACCAACCAGCCAGGGAAGGAGCTGTTTATATAATGTAGAAATACTTTTTATACAATAACTATGTGTTGCTGTATTATTGCTGTACAGTACTGTATTAGACAGGGAGTTCATAAGTCCTTTCTTTGGCATGTTTTCATTAATACTGTACTGTACTGAGTAAAAAAATTACAAAACAGCAAAATCGGTTTTTTTTTAATCCAGAATGCGACATCCAGCTTTATACATAGGTATGTATAATCCAGGGCCTCAATACATCACAGTGACTGATTCCATGATTGCCACGGACAGTAGTTCTGTTACATCAGGCATCTACTTAAATATCTTTCAAAGTACAGCATTTAAAAATATTTTGGTCGCTCCATAAACATCAGATATAGTATCAAACTTTTAACTGTTTATTTAGACTGATGAACAGATCAGTAAAATACACAGATTCACAAAAAAAGAAGAGAAAAAAAAAGTGTAAAATCAACAGATAATGAAGCAACACTACTGGAGTCCATACAGCGTCACAGACAACTTTAAAGTTAAGGCACACTAGCGATATAAGATGGCTCACTGTGGAAAAGCATCAAATTCAAGCTTATTTAATCCTTTATATAAACTTTTTTTCAAACATAAATGAACCTAGCCTAACATAACCTAAAGTAGTTTTGGTTAAGTCAAATTTGGTCATTTTATATCACGTGAAATTAATGGCCCTGTAAATCTACTCACAATAATATACAGTACATTTTTTAAATGGCTACTTAGCTTGTGTGTGACGTCTACCATACACACACTGACACCATGAAAACATCTTATTGCATTATGCAGTAACCATACCATCATTAAATTTTTATATTAGTATCAATTTTCTAAGTACTGTAATCAGTTCAATGGTAAAGTGGTTTTAAAGTGTATTATTTATAATTAACGTCACCTGCAGAATACTGACTACAAGACTCAATCAAATTACCAATTACAGCTTCAAAAATTCTGGACACTACATCTTCAGAATGACATACAGGTACTGTACCACATTATCAGCATGGTGATAAGTGTACAATTTTTACCATGTATGTATTATAGTCATGTTCTACATTACACTGCAATGTGGATTCACAACTTAAGAACTAACACTGAGTCAAGGATGCCACTACAGGGGCAGAGAGGTGTTGCTTTTTATGGTTACACAGTACTCATTACATAAAAAAACAAAGTGTAAGGCATCAGAAGAGGTACAGTATATAGTACTGTTATGACAGCATTTGTATACAACACTACACGATCAGTATTACAGGACAGGAGTGCTTCGAATTACAAATCCCCGATTCAAAAAAATTCGCTAAAACAATTTTTTTTGTTTCAGCGCTTCAACATATAAACGGAAACCTCGCTTTTATGAAAATATTAGTGTATTTTTTTATTGCATTGGAAGATGTTGAATTGCTGACACAAGCATCTGAGAGCATCCCATGCTGAACATGACAGTAAGCAGTGTCCTGTACTGTAGTGCAGGCTAGTGTGTGGCAACAATTATGTGCTTATGTATACATATAACATTATGAAGGTGCTACTGTATATTGATTTAAAAGTATGGCTAACTGACCACCAAATAGGAGTCAGAATTTATAACTGATTACTTCAACTTTATATGGAGGAAGAAACTGATGAATTTATGCCTCTGTCACACATATACCAACAGGAACATAGCAATGACCACAACTCAGGCCACACACAACAGGAGGAGGAATTTGATAACGAGGATGATACACTCTGATAATCTTTATTAATATTATTATGATTAATACATATGCTTAGAAGTATTGTTTTCCCCCAAAAAATTGCTTAAAATGTGAGCAGTATTTTTACATTTGGGGAACTTCATTTTTTTAATACAGTATATCTCCTTTTATATAACGGTAGTCACTGGGGAAAATGGCTTCGAACTACAAAAAATTTATTTACGAAAGGTTTTTCAGGAACATAACACTTTCATAAATCGAAGTACTCCTGTAAAATTAATACTTGATACACTGTTGAGGCAGATCATACATAGTAAATATCAGCTTACTTAAAGGCATTATTGTGTGTCATCAAATTGTAACATTTTAAAACACCTACTGTAGAGAATAACACTTCACTGAGTTTTTGATGAGTGATGGAAAAGGTGCTAACAAAAAAAATCAATTGTGACATGAAAAGTTAGCATGACTGACCCACACACTTAACCCCTTGTGGTGATCCCTGGGTATATCCATAACCCTCAATGGCTTTTGCAGGACTTAGCAGGGAGAGGAGGAGGAGGACCACAATTCCCAAAATATGGTGTAAAGTGAAGAAATAAAAGCAGACGAACAAACAGTAACAATTAAATTTGCTTGAATATTTTAAAATAAAAGGTAAATCTATTTACTACAAGTCAAATCTAATTTCTATAGTGGCAGATAATACCCCCCCTCCCCCCACCTCCTCTTTAGTAAGCCACAGAAAACACTGAGTTAGTTACCCTCTCTGAGGATCATCTGCTCACCGTGAGCCACAACAATTAATAAACAGTTAACTCCTCACGACCCGTGGAGGAAGCATGTTATTCAAAAAGATATAAATAATTTCTCATCTTGGACTGACACGTGATTTATTTGAAGAGCCAGTGTTATTGTGAAGGACTATCACTACATCTTAGTCTATAATGTTTGGTCCAGAACAATAGTAGTAAGAAAGGCTGAAGCATCCTAGTGGGCAGTTTACTGTCTCTAACTCTTATCATTTCATATGAAAAACAAACTTCTAACAATTACTATAAAGCTACATGTCTTTTGAAAACATATAAGGTGGTCAAGTGATATGATAACACTGATGATATGAAATTTACCTTTCTTTGTACCCTGTACAGTACAGTACAGTACAGTAGACATAGATATAAAAATCTCTCAGAAAATTCATATCTAAAAATACACAATATAAATGAGAAAAATACATGTACAAATGTATTGATGATTTATCTTCTAAATGTGACGGCAAATATAAACACCAGTGCATCTACGAACACGATAACTCAAAAGCTGAGGCATCAACATATACTGTACTGTACACCCAGAGCTCTACTAAAATCTTATCAAAGCACCTCAGGCTATGGAGGATCACCTGCCAAGAATTCAGAGAAATCTGTCCTCTACATTCAACTCCGCTCCCTTAGTGACCTTCCTCAATTAAGACCCATTAGAAAAGAAATTTCAGTGGTCTGGCTGCTATTGAGTTGCACCCCACCAACACGTCTCTACCCTCATGTACCGGAACAACTTTCTTCTACGGGGTAAACATGTGATGTACGTGGAGTTACAGACACCTGTACAGTACAAGTAAATACTGTACTGTGCAATATAAAATACATTTTGACATCTACAAGATCACTCACAATGAGCAAGCATGGCTTAGTGACCTACATTTTCACCTACACTGTAAAGAATTTTGACCCACACATAAATATAACAAGACTATAAAAGTGCAGTGCAGTGAATTATTAACCATTGTTGTCAATGCAATGCAATTACAATATAACTTATATGGACAACTTGAATACAGATTCCCTAAAAAAAAAATTTCCACACTATTTTTTTTTTTTTTTTGAGGAGGGGAGGGAGAATGAGTGGGAAAGAGGGAGCATTCTGTGTATTGAACTACTGTGTCTCTCTGTTTACTTACAGCTGTCTTTCGTGTATAAATGAGTCACAGCCACTCTTGTGGGTTGTACTTAATGAATATAACTTTGCCACTGCTTCTAGCCTTGCTATGGTGCAGGAAGGATGATGAACATAAAAGCACAGATTCTCCCTTCATTCACAGCCCAATGATCTTCCTTTCTTCTCCAGTTTATATGTGCAATTGTGCATGTGCATATAAAAATGGCTACTTCATTTTGTGCTCCCACTCACTAAAAGGCTTTGAATTAAACTAAGAGAGCGATGACTTATAAACTCATTATGAAGTGAGACAATACTTGGGGCCATCTCCTAATAGTGGCTTAATTCTTTACCAGGTTTAGTAATATAGTACTGTACAGTATAGTCCGAGTTTACGCGGATATTTTATACGCGGACGGCCATTTACGCGGCACCTGTCCAGAAGCGATAATTATTATTTACGCGGTAAATGCCATCATATACGCGGCAAGCAGCAGGGCAAGGTGCTGGGCGCTGACGTCAGACTCGAGCCGGTGACGTCGCAGACTGTGATTGGGCCACGTATCCTTACCACCCACGCACCCTCTCCGCCGCACGCCGTGATTGGTCTAGTTATCCTTGCCACCCCTGCCACCCACACTTTCCACTACCGTGTATATTCACTCGTGCCCAGGAACCGGTTTTGTTTTTTTCTTTCTACACAATGGCTTCCGCTGGACCCCCACCACCCACGAGAAGCCCTGAACTACCTGGCCCAAGGGCAGAGGCAAGCAGTGGCTGGCGAGGCTCAGTCTGTTGCTGTGGCATTGGAGAATGCAAGAGAGGCTGCACAAAGTGTTAGAGCTGCAGGCTTCTCCGAGACCACCAACGACGACATCCTGGAGGTAATGAGGCAACCTGAGGTGACTGCGGATGATATGTTGGAAGACGATGACATCAGTGAGCAGCGAGGTGTTACAGAACAACAAGAGCAGAAACTAACACATGCTGATGTGAAGGATGTCATCGAGTTAGCTGAGAGAATGAAGTTTATCCTTGCCAAAGAAACAGACAATCATCGCTACGAAGTGTTTAATAACCTTCTGTTGCAATCCCTGGAGCCCTATGTTCAGCTTTATCATGACCACATCAATGCTAGCCGTCAACAAAACATCACCGTGTTCTTCACCCGCCACCCACCACAGCCAGCCCAAGTCAGTGATAGTGAGGATATGGACTTCGAGGGGTTTGACGATGAGGCCCTGCTAGCCTCTGTGGTGGACAGACAGGTGAGGGCCAATAATCTGCCCTCTCCCTCAGAACCAACCCCCCATCCCCGTGTGCCCAGCCATCTTTTCTACTAACGTAAGTGTTAAAAAACCTAATATTATTTATATTTCTCTTATATATTAATTGTGTGTGCATACCATCATAAAATTAAGATGTTATTTTTACTACACTGTACAATATTGTGTCGGCGAAAGCCAAAAAAAAAGGGTAGTCTGGAGGTCGGCCCAGTCTCTATTTCAATTAATCCCATATGTTCTGTTATTTTATTTACGCGTTTCACTTTATACACGGACCTCCACGGATTTAATTAACCGCGTAAACCAGACTATACTGTACTGTACTGTACATATTTCTATAAAAGAACAAACAATGGTTCTTTCTCAAGAAGACTGATTATGAATGTATTTCTTGCATAGAAGTTTTTATTAAGTTTAAATGAACACACGCACGCACGCATGCACGCACACACACACACACAGGTCTGTCCATGAGTTTATGATGATTATTAATGTATTGGCCAGCTCACCAGAAGATGTGTCATCCTGACTACAACCTCCATAAACCAGTATATTATGGAATTATGAAAGTTCAAATATCTTTCCCACTGTCAACCTCTTCTGTTTATTAATACTGATGCTGTCAAATTTTACTCCAAGAATAGTTGTCACCCTGGTGCTGTTTTACTGCCAATAAGGTCTTATGAATCACTACTATTGGGTAGAGGGAGATAAGTTAAACCATAGGGGGTATCAGATGTGGTAGAGGATCCTCGTGGTCATCTCTCTCTCTCTCTCTCTCTCTCTCTCAGAAAGAAGCTTCCTCAGGGTGATGTAGTATTAAAAATATAACAATAAACTAAAGTCTGTAGAGTCAAAATCCTCTAAATACATACATACATACAGAAGCACACTTACACACACACAAACTTATCCAAATATATTAAGAAATCCTTTTACTGTACAATTATATGCAGACAGTTTATATTGTGCTCAGAATAGTTCACTTACAAAATAAGCACACTGGTATAAATCGACCTGATTCATGTTGAACAAGGTGTGGAATTATATTCCATAAAGGCAGCTTATGTGGTAGTTAACGAATACATCACAATCCTCCTCACAGGAGAAGCGGCCGTTACTAGGAAGGTCAAGGTGTCTTCTGCTTGCTTAAGAAGGCAAGTCGTCTCTTGCGAATTTCTTCGACGTCTGGTTCATCATGAGTGCTGGAGGCTGGAACACAAGTAATGAGATAATAAAATTCTATGCTCTGTCTTATCTTGAATATGTTGAAGTAAAGGTTAAGATTTTTGGAGAAACAGTTAAGATGATTAGAGTGAAAGAGGAGATAATGTGAAATGAAATGTTGGAGTTGGAGTGCACAGTTAAAGTGTAGCAAAAATAAAGTGAGTATTGAGGAGGTGTGCAGTGTACACAGTAAAGGAAGTATCTTTTTTTTCTTTTTTTTTTTTTTTTTTACAGGCATTAGCCCACCCAGGCACAGGTCACTGACCCACATTGGGACTTGGGGATGATAATAATAATAATAATAATAATAATAATAATAATAATAATAATAATACAGTAAACTCTCGATTTAACTGAATCCGATCTAACGAACTCTCGATTTGGCATTTTTTTAGTTATTTTTCGCTCAATTTAGTGAACTAGTTCACTAAATTGAGATTAATTCCATTTATGCTCACACCTATGGAAACACCTGAGACACCTGATACAGTAAAACCTACTTCAGCCAACGGTGAATGTGCTAAATGTATAAAAATGAAAAATAAATGATATAAAGCAATTACCAGAAAATCTGAGAAAATGGAGAGAAAATCACTCCAAACCTTTCTGCTCCGGGCCTGGCGACAAAGGTACCTGGTGTTATGAAAGACTGCACCATATTTAGCCACATCCTCACATGGATGGTGGGAAGACCAACTGCTTGGGTAATGCTGGATTTTTCTGCTCTGGGTCTATTTATAATTATTGTGCAAGCAAATATTTCTTTAAATGTACATACAATACTAAAAAAAGTAAAATAATACAGTAATAAATAAATGTAACTCCGAGTTGCACTAATGAGGTGACAGGCCTAGCCACACACACTAACAGCACAACTAAACAATTGTGTTACAACATTTGACTTTATTTTTTCTATTTTAAAATTTATTGATACAAGATGGCTCGATCTGGCTACTTTTGCACTTAGAAAACTTATCAGTGAACAAACCAGGGCATATGGAGACTCATTATACACTATTGATGTCATGAAGCTTCACACCTGCAACCACAATACATAAATTATCACAACTTGTACTCAAATGTACTAAGTTAATTCCTAGAATTTTTATGTCTAGTGTAAACTATGGGATGTTCATACTCAAATTAATAGCCATCTTGCAAGAATTCCATCAATGTAAGTTATATTTTTCTAAACTGTCTGTACCATTTTTTAAGCAAAAAACCTAAACTCCCTGCCCTTTATAATCCTGAGTCCCTGACAACTATGCATTAATCTCCCCTCCTGGCTGTCAACACCCCACCTCCCAGCCAGCAGGGGAGGTTATGGAGTATTTCAAATAAATTCTACCAGTACCCTTCACATACAGTAAAATACTTATTTTTACCTTCTAATTCAGCTTGTCATTTAAGGATATCATATTGGAACGTCTCATAGAGGATCATTATGGTATCAAATTCACCTCTTTAACCCAAATACAGTAGAGATTATAACATTTGCTGTGAGCTAAGGAGGAAGGGCCCATTGGGGGGTAAATGTGACTGCGCCACCCCCCTCCCCCCAAAGAGTAGCCTTACTGTTTGTCTACTGTACTGACTCATTCATGATACAATATTGTTTATTTGTTTTTATTAATTAGTAAAGACATGACTGTAATATTCAGTGCTTATGAATACATGTTATCAAATTCATCTCCCTATCACAAATAGCCACGTTCAAGTGAGGAAGGGGGGGGGGGGAATGACCACGGGACCCTAACCCCCAAAAAAGGTTTCTCTTCCGTCAACACACACCAACACCACCCACACATCACGCATACACCCCTACATCACACAAACACACCCTCCAACAACCACCCACACACACACCCCAACACCCCCCTCACCCCATCACCACCCCCCCACACATCCCTAACATTACTTACACACACACACACACACCCAACAAGGGAATAAAGACAGCAAGCATAAGGAGTGAAAGTCTTATTGTATGACACATCTGCATGTGTGACTGCAAGGTAGTGAGTTAAATATTAGCTGTTGAGGAGAGCTTGGCAACACTAACTTCACCCTGTTTTGGGAAGGCTTCTCAGGAATGCTTCTTAGCCGAGAGTCCAAATTTTTTTTGTCCAAATCTTCCGAAATCCGGATTTACCGGGTCCGGATCTTGAGGGTTTACTGTATCACCTTAAAGTTTACATTCAAGAACACTTGTAGGCCTACCTGCAGCCTCTGGACTGTGGTGACTGTGAGGGAGTTGGTTCTTGGTGGATGAGTATCCTGCAGAGTGATCTGATGGACTATTTTTTTCTGACTCTGTAGACAGGCTCAGTTGCAAAGCTCTTTCCAGGTCATCATCTGCCATGGTAATGATGGAGCAGTTATAACTATAACCAAGATCAGAATGAATGAATCAACAAAATGTAAGAGAAGGATTAAAAACATTATGAATTTCACAGAGCAGAAAAAGAAGGAGAGCAGTGGAATAAAACCACTCACCCAGGCAGATGAGTACGTCTTTGGTAATACAGTACAGTGGTCCCTCGGTGAACGAACTGTTCGATTAACGAAATTTCGGTTAATGAATTAGCTCCCATAAGGATTTTCGGTTCGATTAACGAACAAAACTTTGATTAACGAAAGCCTTACAACAAACACGTTTTGTTGTGTGCATCAGCTGATGGGCCAGTCTGCCAATACAGTAACCAGTTCTATGTTTACATTTATTTCCAGTGGAGTAAATATCAAGAAAGTTGGTCTCTTAAATATTTCTGCATTTTTTATATTAAAATTATTTGTCATTCTGTAATTTAGTTAACATATTGATAATCTATACAGTACAGGGAACAGTTTTTGTGTGCCAATCAGCTGATTGAATCACGCAACAACGATTCTCAGTTTAACTTTGTTTACAGTGGAGTGAACATCGAGTTTGTTGGTCTCTTGAATATTTTTGCATTTTTACATTAAAATTATTGGTCATTCTAAAATTTAGATGACATATTGATAATATACAGTGCAGAAATTATTATGAAACATGAAGAAGGCATTAGAACCAATGCACTCTGTAAAGAATATGGGATGTCATCATTGACTACCTCTACAATCAGCTGTTTGATACGTAAACAAAGCTGCCGGGAATACGACATAGGTAGCAGGCAGCTACCAAACAGGGAGGTACTACCACCTGGGAAGATATTGGAAGCATAATGTATTGTCTAATGGTAGACCCTGCTGCCATATGGCATCACGTAAATTGTGACCAAGTCCCAGGTTGCTGATCTGACTTTCAGCCTCATTTACACACAATTGCAGGGTCTCTATTGTTTCTCTTACTATTGACAACACAACATACATAATGTATATTGTTTCTCATTCTTGATTTATTTTTCTCGTTTTTGTATTTATTTATGGTTTTTATTATTATTTTTTGCATATGTATTATTTTTATTTTTAGTACAGGTATTTTGTTATTATTTTTTTAATTATTAAAATAATAATATCAACACCGTGCATGGTCTATAACACCAATGACTTATATCAACACCGTGCCATGCACTTAGAGGAAAGGTCATACCTGTAGCCTCTGGACTGTGCTGACCTAAACTCAAACGAATAGCTGCCTCCAGGTACTCTTCCTCATGGGAAGGTCCTGCCACAATCTGATTTGTTGGGATAGCTTGTTCCCCCTCACTAGATAGGCTCAGCTGCAGGGCCTTCTCCAAGTCATCTGATGCAGGAATAAAGTGAAACATGTAAAAAGAACTAAGTAATGCTCACTAAATACGTGACTAATATGGGGAAGGGATTCAGAAATTCCTGGATGGCAAGAAGTTAACAAAACACATTCCCATGGTTCCATCACTGTATGGGGGAATAAGATCCTGTTTATTTTTACAGTAAATTACATGATGTTTAGGAGCCACACACTCACTCTTCCAGTCTTTCTCTTAATATACACAGTAGTGTCACAAATATAGATCGACCACAATTTACAAGGAGTCACAGTTATGAGAAAATTTTTATTTATCCCAAGCTTTGATTTATGGGTAAACTTTTCAGAAAAAAAAACATTTGTAATAATGAAAATACACTGCTTGGTTCTTTTTATCAATTACAGTACTGAACCAGTATGATTACTTATTTCCATAACTTATCTAATTACTCTAAAAATAAGCTTTCATTGTGTCACCATTCTCCTACAAACAACATATAATTTCCTCCTCAAACTTGCTTGAACAAAACTGACTCACCATTCACAGAGATATTAAGCCAGTTGCCTAATTGGTCAACTCATAAGACCCCCCCCCCCCACCAAGGGTCCAAAACTCACCATACATCTTACATGCCAGAGGTTAATGTTAGGAGGACACTCACTCGTCATCTTTTTTCTTTTCCTTTTTTTATGTCTTTATTATCATGTTGTTGTTTTTTATTGTTATTATTATTGTTTTTAGTATTTTAATTTTTTTTATAAATTTTATTTATTATGAATTATTATTATTGTTATTATTATTACATTTTTGCCCCCCAGGCCCCGATGTGGGTCTGTGACCTGTGCCAGGGTGGGCTAATCCCAGTTTAAAAATAAATAAATAAATAAATAAAAAATTTTAAAAAATAAAAATTATACATAAATAGATTAATATATATACGGTACTCATCCATCTGGCCCACAGACTACCAACAACCCTGTAAGCCATTACTCTCCTACCTAACATTTAAACTTAAAACAAATTGGTGACAGGATTTCATTTGAGCCTCCAGGACAGGCAACTTGCAGAGAGAATAGTGGTACACCTTTCAACCTTAAACTCCCTACAAGACACACCTACGGTAAGTTTCATGGTGATGCCCACACTGAAATGTACTGCAGCAAGACTCCAAGTTAAGGAAGGAGTTCCAAAAAAGATTGGTGACCATAAATTCCTTGAGAAAGATTTTCAGTTTTTCTTAACCCAATCTTTATCAGAGTTAATGGGGCATCACAACACCTTCAGTTAGAAATAACTGAGCTGCATTGTGACTTTGTTTTTAGGATAAGTTTTCTAGTGTTGATGAAGTACTTTGGCTCAAAAATTATGTCCTGCACATGTTCATTCTCAACTGACTGATGCCCATCTGAACACACCCTGAAGAAACCTCTTCTGCTGTACATTAAACACAACCCTGGCATCAAAGACAGAATACAAATACAGTATGAAGCAATGAGTGTTAGGCTGAATTGGGAATACTACTGTATATGTGCAAAAGTGTGATTATGCAAAGGAGATAAGAGAGACTACGTGCATGATCTGAACAAAAGACTGTGCACCACCTAATGAATGCATCCTTACCTTCTGTAGGGGTGTGAGGCTTGTGTAGGGTGGATGCCTTTTGGAGAGACATTTGTATGGCAGCTTGTAGATCATCATGTCCCTCCACATGGGATGGTTCACCCTGGGATGAGGCAACATTAGCCAGACTGGCTGCGAGGGCTGCCTTCAAGTCACTGTCCTCGTTGCTGGTATTCCTTTCGTCTGATACCTATTTAAGTACACCTACGTTACAAGGGCTGTGTAAACTCTCACTTCATTCGCTGTCAATTGTTTTCCCTCATACATCAACATAAGTTTTCCTCCCAATACAAATTCTGTTAGTTTAGTTACAAATGCAATTTCAAGCTATCATGTTCCTATTGGGGGAGGGGGGGGGGGGGACACAAAAATCTTTTCCTTCGCCTTCCTGACAAATCATTTTAAAGATACACTTTACCCTCATTAATTTGACAAAAAAGGGGGCTCTGGGTCACTAGAATTACCCAAAAAAATTTAATTAACCAAGTTTGGAATATTTTGACATTATTCAACAATTTCCAAATCTTTGTGTTTAATTATCCATATGATTTCTGTTCAGTTTTTGCACCTAGCGATGCCTTGGCTGCCGCATAAAATAATCTATTTATAATTACTGTACTACCTGTATCATATATATTTTTGTTTTAAATGTAAACATAGAAGATTAAAGTAAATAGTACAGTACAGTAATAAATAATTGTAACTGTGAGGTGAGCTGACAAGGCGAGATGTGAGGTGATGAAGCAGGAGGTGAGGTGACGTGATAAGACACACGGTACGCACATTAACAGCACTACGAAACCATTGTCTTATAATATTTAAATTCATCAATTCTATTTTAAAATTAATTGATACACAATGGCTCGATCTGGCTACTTTTGCACTTCGACAACTGATCAGTGAATAAACCAGGGAGTATGAGTTGCATTTTGCACTACAAAAAATATTTACTAAGTACTGTACTGATAAATATGCTACAATATTATTTACTAAGTGCTCTAGAGAGATCCTGTGGCAAGCACCAACTCTCCTGAGCAGTGATAACATCAGTGCTTGAGAGATAGTAAGTGCTGGCAACATTATTATGGATATCATGAACGATCAGATGTTACCGCTCTGTAAACAAGAGACTGAGAATACACAGTAATACGTATCTCCGTTAGCCGGATTCCCTCAAACCCAGAACTCTCCGATAGCTGGAATTAAAACTTGCTTGGAAAATCATTCCCAAAGCCGTAATTTTCACAAATTTTTGGCTTTCAGAACAAATTTTCAGAGGTTGAAAATCGAGAGAATTTTCTAAAAATGTCTTGAATAATGAGGAAAGTTACTAAAATTATTCTGTGTGGTGCAAAATAAGGTATGTTTACACGCAAATTAATAGCTATCTTACAAGAATTCCAGCAATGCACGTTATATTCTCCTAAGTCAAGTCAGTGACATTTTATAAGCGAAAAAATGAAACCCCTGCCTTTCATAATCCTAGAGTAAGCGTTAATCTCCCCTCCTGGCTGTCGACACCCCACCTCCCAGCCAGAGGGTAAAAGTGACCTTGCCACCCCACTGTTTGTCTACTGTACTGACCCATTCATGATACAAAATTGTTTATATTTGTTTTTCATTAATTAGTAAAGATACTACTGTAATAATCCGTGCTTTGTACCCTCTATATACAATACAGTATAGTACTATGTATATACCTAATAGGTATAAAATGTCATTCAAGACATCTTCAGGTCATAAGATCCACTAATCCCCCACCCAACACTGGGTGACCTGACATTGTATCAGGTCAGGTTAGTAACGTGACCCAATAATCCCCCACAGCTCCATGGGAGTGGAGAATAACAGTCTTTGCTGTAACACACCGCTTTATTCATGCCCATATCATATAGATTTTTTATTTTTAAATATACTATTTAACAAAACTTTTAGATAAACTATTCTGGATTATTATTATAGAAAAGAAAAGTTTCTAACTTAATTAGAACTGTATTTATAGATTCCAGTAGTTTAGACTCAAGGAAAACATCTCCAGCACCTAGAAACATTCTGGGGTATTATTGGGCTAGTGTCCGTCTGTGAAAGAGGTTAAGTTTAGAGCCAGCGGTTCCCAACCTTCTTCCTAGCGACCCCACCCAATCATGCACTTCTAGCCATGACTGTGACATAAACTTTACAACACATAAAGTTCACCGCCGGTGCCACAACTTAGCACAGAGAAACTGTATCACATTGTTTTGTGAAACGAGATAAGAACTGTGCACACAAATTTTTAAATGTAGAACGAAAACTTTCACTTCTATCATTATATTATATGAGGCATTGAACTCATTCACAGGAATATTTGAGAAAGTGTTTTTTCAAGTGAATGTATCAGGCCATCAGGGCCAGTCTGCATGGGATAATGATGCGTCCCGACACATTTTTCCGGGACAACGGGACAAGGCAGTGAAATTATTGACGACCTAGCAACCTTAGTACGTACAGTATAATAATAAAAAATCAAATCCCTCTAAATAAGAAAACTTTATTTTCCACTCAAACAACATGGTAGAGAACTGCATGACAAAACCAAAACTCAATAAATAACAAAGATGAAGACCCAACAAATACTTCTAAGAATTGGGAATTCAATCTTGATCTTTTAAAACTATTTTGACCTTAAATATCACCCACTTGACACCATTCCTTTAACTAAGTCTCAAATGCCATAATGAGAACACTTTCCCCAGTGACATCGTATCTTTACCCAGATCTACAATATGACAGGTCCTGCTAGACACTACCTTAACCTAAAAGTGTTGTGGAGAAACGTTTCATCATCCACTTGTCACACAGAACTTTTGTGTGCTGCTACACTCAGCTATTTGTAGAGTTCAAACATGATCAAAAGTTCACTTCTTGATATTCATGATAAAGTTATGTTAGTCATCTATTTCTTGCCTTAAACCTCTTCAATAAAACTTGTAACTTAAATCTACCTGAAGCTTCTCAAGTGTGCACTCATTTAATAACTACTGCTTCTATCTACCTGTCACTCTCAGCCCTTCACCAGCACATGTAATAGAAAAGTTCATATCAGCTGACACAAAGTAGCAATCACTCTACATATGAAAACTAGCATGACATAACCTAACTCAACCTTATCTAATGAATGTAAGGTTCCATACCTCAGAGAGCAGCCTGGGTTTGGTGGTCTGTTGTGCTGGGTGAAGACGAAGTGTCTCATCTGCCTCAGATGGAGGCAGCTTACCATCTACCACAAATATTGAATAACCTGTAGAGCAAAGATTAAAATTCTTACTCAAGTTAAGTCTGAACTGACGATAAAAAACTTATGATAGCTATAAGCATATACCATTCCCCACTTAGCATAGTGATAACAGTACCTGAAATGTGATATACTGTACAGTACAGTACACTGTACTGTGCTTGTATTAAATAATATTCCTCCAAACCCATCTGGTCAATGCATTAAACTTATACTGGTACAAATGATGTAACGATATCCAGAAATTTTCAATATGAAAGTGGTACAGTACCTGCATAGGGCAACTACAGTACCTGTCGCTTTATTTTTTCTTGGCAGAACGCAATTTTGGGAATAGTAACAGAAATTAATTAATGAATGCTAAAACAGTTTCTCATGAGAATAATGTTTGAACAAATCATGTACTAGTTATAATTTTAGTATACAGTAAACCCTCCAGTTTGGCGACTAATCAGTGCCGAAAAAACCTTGCCAAACCAGAGGGCTTAATCCAATGGGAAAAAAGCCTAACTGGTACCGAAGGGCCAGCCAAAGTCTTTATTTTTTCCTATTTTACCCACATATAACCTATATTTTATTACTGAAAGAGAATGAATAATTAGTTAATCAACATAAACATAGAAAACCAACCTTAAAATTTAAGTTGAGGAGTTTAATGTACACTAAGCTGGTATCCAAGTACAGTTATATCCCTGTGAGTCAGAACAACTGGTGTAGAGCACTTCTGGGGATGAGAGATTTCCGGCTAACCAGACGACTTTCTCAACCCCGGAATCTTTTCCGGTTACTGGGAAAAGTTTCCGAGTGCCTAATCTAGACATCTCGCACACACAGACACTAGCCCAAACCCCAGAATGTTTCTGGGTGCTGGGGATGTTTTCCTTGAGTCTAAACTACCAGAGTCTGTAAATGCAGTTCTAGTTAAGTTAGAAACTCCATTTCATTACTAAAATAATCCAGAATACATGAAATATTTGAGGAACAAGCAAAATATCACCATGACTTCCTCCATAAAGGAGCACAGCATTCAAGTGAGTGGATGGAAAAGGCAAACCTGATCCCTTGAGTTACAAACCAGAGAATGCTCCACCACCTCACACACCTCCCCCTTGTGAAACAGGCAACATGATATCCCAGGAATCAGTGATAATTATATCACCCCCAAGCAGACAGGCGAGATAGGGTCTAGTTTATCCAGGTTCATGTTTGAATGAAGTTCAGTTTAACAGGGGTTTTCTGTAACTTAACATAGGCTGAGTCACTGCTTCATGAGGTGAAGACTACAGTGCCAACTACTATTGAATCTTGGTCACATTAACAAAATGATATAACAAACTAAATATCTTTCTTACCTTGAATGTTACAACTAAAAATGTGGTAACCCTCACAAACTATCCTAAAAGTGTCACAAATGGGACACATAATTGTCTCAACAATACAGTAGAAAGTCAAAACCTATGTGAGTCCTATCTTCAAGAAGGGAAATCGTCACTCCACTAATATCTACAGACCAGTGAGCCTGACCGGTATTACAAGAGATGCCATGTTGGAACATCTACTACGAAACAACCTTGTAAAGGATTGCTAACACGGTTTTATGCCAGGGCGCTCCTGCTTAACACAATTGCTCAAGGTATTGGATATTTGGCCCCATATTCTGGAACGGGTGGTAATATCGACAATATATACCTAGATTTTGCCAAGGCTTTTGACAGCGTACCTCATGAAAGGCTAAAAATGAACTGGAAGGGTGCGGGATTCAGAGAAATGTCCTAGCGTGAATCGGAGACTTTCTCCATGACCGCAAGCAGTGTGTGGTGATTAATGACATGAAATCATCACGTGTACCCGTCACAAGAGAGTACCACAGGGCAGTGTACTGGGCCAGCTGCTGTTTGTTTGCTTCATAAATGACATGACTGATGCTGTACATTCCTCCATACAAATGTTTGCGGACGACACCAAGTTATTTCGGGAAATCAAGAACCAAGCGGACTGTGAAGAGCTGCAGAAGGATCTCTGTGAGCTTCAAGAGTTGTCGAAGAAATGGCTGCTGAGATACAATGTCACGAAGTGTAAGAGGATGCACCTGGGGCGTACCAACGGTAAGGAGGCGTATCATATGTCCCAACGGGATGAAGAAACTGCACTATTTGAGACTCAATGTGAGAAGGACCTAGGTGTGTATGTTGACAATGAGCTGAAGTTCTTGGGCCATTGCAAGAAGAAGGTGAATCAGGCAACTAAATTATTAGGTCTTATAAGAAGGTTGTTCAGGTATCTAGACGGTCCGTGCCTTGTAACGACCTTCAAGAGTGAGGTGCTTCCCCGTCTGGAGTACTGTCACCCCGTCTGGTCCCCAAAATATGCTAGGGACTGTCAATTGATTGAAAATGTCCAAAGGAGGGCCACCAGCTGGCGGACACTCGCCCCTCAAGGGGTCACAGCTTAAGATTGAAGAATCCGCAAGTCCAGAAAACTGTGAGGGGAAACTTTTTCGGAGTGAGAGTTGTGAACTCTTGGAACAATCTACCAGAAAGTGTTGTGACGGCACCGAGTGTAAGCTCTTTCAAGACAAGACTTGACAAGCACTGGGGCAGGTTCAGATACATTCAGGAGCCAGTGCATGCCCAGTGCTTGCCAACAGTGCATAATAGAGATGTAACCGATAGCCCAAGCGGCTAACGAGCTGATCATTGGTGAAGAGGATAAAAGTAAAAAAGTAAAAAAAAATTGAGTGGTTAACTCCAGACTCAATGTGCAAATAGAAGGTAAGTCCAGAAATTTGAGTAGAGGGCAGGACACTGACCCACATCAGGACCAGGGGGAGCAAAAATATAAAAATAATAAAGTAGCAATAATAATAATAATAAACAAATATTAACAAAAATAAATAAACATTACAATAAAAAAATACAAAAAAGTGTGAGAAACAATATACTGGTCCAGTATGTATGTTGAGTTGTCAACAGTAAGAGAAACAATTGAGACCCTGCAATTGTGTGTAAATGAAGCAGAAAGTCAGATCATCAACCTGGGACTTGGTCACAATTTTTTCGTGATGCCATAAGGCAGCAGGGTCTACCATTAGACAACACATTATGCTTCCAACACCTTCCCAGGAAGTACCTACAACCTTGTAAGAGCTCTATCAGACCTACTGCCTTGAGAGGGCAACCTCAGCCAGATGAATGTGATGGGGAGTGATGAAGTGGTAAAGCATGATGTACCACCTTCCCTCTTCTCTCCCATTCTGACCACACACAGTCATGCGAGCTGCCTGGTACAAGGCATCTAGCTGCTGCTACAACAACAACAACAAAAATAATAAAAAATAAAAAATAAATAATTTTTTTTTAACCTTCATGCAGGAGCTGTGTGAGGAACAGTGCCAGATAAGTGTTGGAGATCAGCTCAGGTTGTGAGAGGAGGCTATTCAGGTTGAACCACTGATGGCCCAGTTTCCGTACTGTCAGCCAGTGTTCCTTGAAGTTACAAATATATGCCTGTTGTTCTCTGTAAGAGGAAAATCCATGTTACAAGGCTGAAACAAAAGGGCTCTACCTAACCTAATTCAACTTAGTCAAATTTACTCTAACCTGCCCTAATAAATTGTTTTGTCTTGAATGTTACAATCTAATCTATCCAATCCAAGTCTAATCTCACCTAACAGTACTTTTTGGATAAATGGATATTCTAAGACATATTTAATCAGTAAAATTGTTGTACAAGTTTACCTATATTCAGTACAGTATATAATTTTGGCATAAAGTTCAGCAAGTAAACTGACAGTCCAAACATACAGTGTACTGAACATAGACCATGCAGGAATATAAACAATGTACTCTATAGTGCCAAGACAGCATGGGTATACAAACAATAGTGTAAGAGTAAGGCAATTTGACCATCAGATACTTATTTTCAGTGAAACAACTAATTATCCTCCGGCTTACATTGGATTGTCCCGTGCCGCTCTTGCTAAAGCATTAGTGGAGGCATATGGCACCAGAGTGAGATCCCATACTCGCAGGGCGGAGGTCAGCACCTGGACGCTGAACATACCGCTGTCGTCCATGTTCACTGAGGGTTGCTGAGAAACAACACTTTTATTAACTTTTTGTAATTCTTAATTCAGTATCTAATTATACATGATGGGATTATTAACTTTACTTAACCAGGTTTTGCTTAGCATCGGGGGTACCTTTTATGAATGTACGGTACTGTCTGTATCTATGGAGATAATTACGGATAATCTTTGTCAGCACAGTGCCATCTCTTTCTATCCTGTGACCTGGAAGCCAGTCTCTAAAACCTAATTCCGCCTGTCACTAATCATGCAACATACCTCCATAAACCGTCTAAATTCATCAGTGTGCATGCCCAACTCGGCCATGTGACTCTGTTCAGCTTGGTCCATCTGCTGTGCTATGTCTGCCAGATCTACAGCAGTGAAGTACTGACCCTGGAGGAGGTTGTTGAGACAATGTTGGCCACACAACAGCCCATCTTGCTGTAATAATACAATACAGTGAGCTGAAAGTAATAAAGTGCAAAAATTCTGTTCAGGCATTTTTGGAATTGTTCAAAACCTAAATTACAAAATTGTGTAGCCAAATAAAAATAAGTATGGTTATGTTTGGTTAACTTTGACTTGTTAGGTTTTCTGTATTTTGAAAATAATTTAATACTGGTCCTTCCACTTCTAACTAAGGTATTGTACTCTCGGACATGGAGCGCCCCAAAGTTTTAACTACTGAAACATTAAGGTTAGTTTAAACTAGGCCTACTGAAAGTCTGGGGACGGAGCCCCCAGCTATGGGTTGGGTTAGGTTAGGTTTTGTTAGATTAGATGACTCGTTTTCGTTTTCTCTCCCACCCAAAAACCCCGACTTCCCAGACTCTCCTCCATTATTGTTGGGGGGGGGGGGGGGGGGACGTGATATTTCCACCCAAAATGACGGTCAGATTCGTTTAAAACACACAAAAATACACTGGAAAAACATATTGGTCAACCCCTTGGGACTCATGTCTTCAAGTAAAAATGTACCCATTTCTATGTTTAATATCATGACATTAGTGTGTAGAAAAAAATTCAACCAATTCGGCCAATTCCTTCTGGTGGTCGTCGTTATCCACACCTTTAACAGAGTAACTTTCCTCTTAGTTAACATCACATCGAGTGTTAGGTAATGGGAGGGTGTACAAGCATCCAATGGCAAGTAAAAATACTAAAAAAAAAACACCTCTCCTGTATAAACAATGGATCAGACTAAACTAATAAGGGGACAGAGGTAATTTATTAAACACATCTACTAGGAGACTATTCAGTGTGTCTCTTGTAAAGGTTCACCTATGGCCCCTAATACTGTACCTTCTCGTGATACACCAACTCCATGGCTGTCACTGAGTCACCCATTGACCACAACCTCTACTGAACTTCTCAAACTTCCTCCTCATTAACCAGATTTAAATCTAATTTTTCTAAAACCTTTTTGCTCAAGTTTCAATATATAAAACACTCCCTATTATTCTACTATAAGCTAGGATATGGATAATTACAGAGGAATATTGAAGTATTTAAAATGTGAATGTTATCGTAATTTTACACAGAATGAATCAACTCATACACCAGGGCGAATGTTTATGGAAGTGACGTCATGAATATGGGAGGCATATAAACCAATCACATGATAGAAATCTCAACTCACCCACCAATCAGAGGTGGTCTATCTGGTAGCCATTTTTAAAACTCCACTTTGAAAAGACGACAACGAGCAGACAGAGGGCGAGGTGGTGGAGGGACCTTTAAATATATTCTAAGACAAGTGAGTGATGGAGTTGTGCCTGTAATACATTGGGGGGTCCTGAGACTGGATCCTGAGACTGGATCCTAAGAGTGAATTTTAACTAACTGGGAAAACTATATCCAGCTCCTCTCAACCCCACAGGTGACGGATAACTGGGATTCTACTGTATTTACTGTGTTTTGCCATTATCAAAAGCCATGAAACTTTGTTATAGCTGCTATCAATTATAATTACGTAGTGGATATTTTACCGTGACTGGCTAAGTTCCTACTAGCGTTATATTACCGTGAGTGCACTCTGATTGGCTAAGAACTTTGTTTATTATAACGGGGTCTGTCCCCCAGCTAGGAAGTTAGGTAGGTTAGTTCAGGTTCTATTGTGTTCTAGTAAATGTCATCTCTGGAAAAAATTATTAAAATCTAACAACTTGTGATGGTAGTGGTGTTCTCAGACATTACTGTAATTTTAACCTTTTTACAAGTTAGTAGTTATGTGAGGTTTTCAAGGGCTTGTTTGATGTTCTTTGTAGTATTTTATCCCACATTTTCCCTCTACTGCCCACTTTGAACAACCAATATTGTTGGTTATTGGGGAGATCTTATCAGTTAAAATATTACTGTACTCGAAAAATATAAATTTGCACTGGAAACGTAATAGAATATATATATATATATATATATATATATATATATATATATATATATATATATATATATTGATAAAATCACATGGGAAAATGGAAACAACGTGTGATTTTATCAAGATTTATCTTATCCACGTTTTCATTGTGGATTTACATGAAATATATATATATATATATATATATATATATATATATATATATATATATATATATATATATATATATATCATGTAGGTCCACAATGGAAACGTTGACAGGATAAATCTCGATAAAATCACACAGGAAAAAGGGAAACACTGGAGCACTGTCTTTATTCAAGACCTAAAACGAATTTTTACTTCTGTTTTTGTTAGTATTTTCCCTGCACAACAGAAGTACAGGCAGGTGTGCTTATAGCTCCACGACGATCAACTCACGGTGAAATAAATGCTAAAGGCCACCAGAGTCATGGTCAAATATGGTTCTCGCATTGTTCACCGGTAATGGACGATTAACCAATCAGAGTGCACTCGCGGTAAAATAGCATTAGTCGGAACTTAGCCAGTCACAGCAAAATATCACCTGCCTAATAATTAAGAAAAAGGGTCCAGGTTATTGAGTTACCTCACAAAAAATTATCAATAGAAAAAAAACTAATTTCTTACCTCAAGATCATATTAAATCAGGTGGAGGAATATTACTTTTGGTACCGGTATTCAGGTTTTCCACGGATTTTCCTCTAAATAAAGATGCTGCCACTTGCCTCCTTCACAATGGTGCCATGTTTATGTGTCTGTCATTGGTGTTTGGCATTAACAGGGAGTGAAGATTATGGGTCCAAAACTGGATGAATTTGAGGTGTTATCCACCATCGGCAGTGGAGCTCATGGGACAGTGCGGAAGGTGAGGCGTCAGCAAGATGGGCAGATCCTTGTGTGGAAGGAGCTCAACTATGGTGCCATGAGTGAAGTTGAGAAACAGGTAATTTACAATATTTAGTTACTGTTATATTTAGAAAACATAGTCCAAGTGGCTTAAACTCCTGGGGGTATTAAGTACTACAATAAAATGTTGTATTATAGAGAAGATGGGGAAGAGGCCTCATTTTATTGACAGCTACATAAACACAGCTGAAAATAAGTCTTATTTTTA
Organism: Homarus gammarus; assembly: GCA_958450375.1. Classification (NCBI taxonomy): domain Eukaryota; kingdom Metazoa; phylum Arthropoda; class Malacostraca; order Decapoda; family Nephropidae; genus Homarus; species Homarus gammarus. Next base: position 663,742 of record CAUDMG010002791.1, read on the forward strand.
CAAGAACACTACTGTATACTGTGCAGTATAATCCAAAGCTTGTTAATAAAGGAAGTGTTATTGAAGGGAAGATGCTTATTCTGCTGTAATATTTCCTGGAGGAAAAAAAGGTTTTGTGATTACAGTACAGTAAGTATTGTCATTCCACCGCAGGGGTTGGTATTGGAAGTGAATCTGTTAAGAGAGCTACATCACCCCAACATAGTTAAATTCCTCCATCACATAGTGGAGAGGCGCTCCACCACACTCTACATCTTGATGGAATATTGCCCAGGTGGTGACCTAAAGCGTCTCATTTCCAAATGTCGTCAGACTTCCACTTTCTTGGAGGAGGGGTTCATCTGGAGAGTTCTCAAACAGGTTGGTGTCTGTTGGTTATTTAATTTAATCATTGATATAAAAGGCTCCAATTTCCAGACATTCATCTCTGACCTTATAGGAAATTGTCTCCAATCTCTCAAATATATATATTGACCATCATCACTTAACCTCTATACTTCTTCTCCATCCAGACAGAAATTGTTCATTATCTTAACATACTACAGTCGGCCATCCAAATTTGCAGGAATTAGGTTCTCAAAATGGCCGCGAATCGCCAAATCCGTGAATGTATATTCCCTTTATGTGTTTGCTCTTAGGACAGTTATTTATTTGACCTGTGATTTACTTGCATATATATATATATATATATATATATATATATATATATATATATATATATATATATATGTGTGTGTGTGTGTGTAGACACACACACTCACACAAAACACATACAAATAAATAATAATGGGAAAATCCTCTCACAAATAATCAGAAACAAATTTATTAAAAATGTGAGTCTACCCTCAAGTCTACTCCGTGCTTTGTTATTAATAGAACCCACCCGGGCACAGGTCACCGACCCACAGTGGGGGCGGGGGGGAATGTACTAATAATAATAGTAATAATAATAATAATTCAAAGTAAATAAAATTTAATATAAAAAATACACAAAAATAAAATAATAATGATAACAATAATACTACCCGTACTAATAATAATATTAATAAAATAATAATATTGATAATAAAGAAATACAAGAATGAAAAAAGATAAAGAGTGAGAAACATGACCAATATCTATGAATTATTATTATTATTACTATTATTATTAGTAGTACATTTTCGACCCCCAGGCCCCAATGTGGGTCAGTGATCTGTGCCCGGGTGGACACAGATCGCTTACCATTCTGAAATCCTAAAAATTCCGAAATCCGAAACACATCTGGCCCCAAGGATTTCGGATAAGGGATTATCAACCTATGTGTTTTGTGTGTCTACACACACACACTCATATATACAATACAGGTAAAGGAAATTACTGTCTCTAGAATGAATGGCTCCCTGTCCCAGCTGTGAAAATGCCGACAACTTTAAAACTACCCACAGACATTCTTGGGTACATCCAGGGTGTCATCCGCGAACAATAGAGAACCGCTAAATAAAAATCTGTGAATTATCTGGGTGTACTGTACTGTACTTTAGTTTTTATTTGATATGGTTGATTTAGATTTGTGAAGCTTTAAATGGTTGTCTCAATGATGTATTTGTCTTGATTGTATATGGTTGTTACAGATCTGTGAAGCTTTAAAAGTCTGCCACACGAGGCAGCTAAGGGGTGGAAGAATCATCCTTCACCGAGACATCAAACCAGCAAATGTTTTCCTGGATGCAGAAGGAGAAGTCAAGTTGGGGGACTTTGGCTTGGCCAGAACACTGAACTCTGAGGCCAGCTTTGCTACCACCTTTGTTGGAACACCTTACTACATGAGCCCTGTAAGTCATCCAGGTTATCCCATTTGTATGTTCAGTGTTTACAGGAAGAGATGCTTATAAAGTTGAGCCTGAACTCTCTCTTAATATCTTAAATACGGTATTAAAATCTATACAGATGGTAATGTCTCCATTAGCCGGAACAATTGGTGCACAGCACTTCCGGGAATGAGAGATTTCCGAGTAACGAGACGACTCTCTCAAAACCGGAAAAAATCCCCCGTCCCCTGAATTTTCCCCAGAAAATTTTTTGGGAATTTCCGGAAAAATGACCCTGATCTTCATCTCTCAAACCTGGAATAAAAATCCCCCATCTCTAGAATTTTCCGGGTACCGGGAAAATGTTCTCGTAATTTTCCAGAAAATGTGCCCTTCTTAAAATTGTTCCCAATGCCAGAATTTTCCGGAAAATTCTGACTTTGGGAATGATTTTCCGAGAAAATTTCATTTCCGGCCATCATAGAGTTCATAGAGTTCCGGTTAAAGAGGGATTCCAGCTAACAGAAATATTACAATTTTTTTTTTTTTTTTTACTAATGGCTAACTCTTTGTTGTCATAGATCTTTCCTGTCACCTTCTAGAATGTAGATGTACTGTACCGGTATATTGTTCCAGTGTCCCAAGCTTCTCCCCCTTGTTCTTTGGTTCTTGACTTTTTTGAACCTCATGGTCCACCTGCCACATATTTTGGAAAGGGTTAAAGATTGATGGGACATTTTTTAATCCAATGTTAGTTCTTACATCAACTACAGATCACTGTATTCTGTACATGCTCCCATCTTATGCCGAAATTAGTGTACTGGACACTAGTCAGATGTACTTCACTAATATTTAGACACATCCTATTAAAGTAAAGAGAAAATTGAAAGGTTTTGATTTTCATGAGAGGAAGAGCAACAGATTTAAGAGTCCCAATAAGTACTGTAGCTGGTGAAGCTATTACATGGCTTTAAAACATTGTGCTAGTTATTTTATTTTAGGCATAACTGTTTTATTTTATATTAATATTAAACGATCATTGAATAAGAATAAAATTTAAGTTTAGTTTCAAACAGTTGTACAGTATTGTATTATTGAAATGGTGTTATGTACAGTATTTTTATCTGTCTTAAAATGAATGTTTATATCCAACAGGAAGTGATAGAAGGTCAGGAATACAATGAGAAGTCTGACATGTGGTCACTGGGATGTTTGGTGTATGAGCTGTGTGCCTTACATCCACCTTTCCAAGCCACCACACACAAGCAACTTGCTGCTAAAATCAGAGAAGCCAGGTCAGTCAAGAGGGTACTGAGCCATTTCTTTCTAATAGCCACCCCCTCCCCACCACCAAAAAATAAATAAATAAAAATAAGGCAATCATGGAAAATTACCAAGGTGGGCAGTGTTAGGGACTAATATCTACAAGAGAACCTTTCAAGTTCACTACCGGTAGTTAGAACTTTGTGTACAAAGAAATGTACACAGTATTCCCTTTATGTGTTTGTCCTTCGGACAATTATCTCTTTTTACCTGTATTGTATATATATGTGTGTGTGTGTAGACACACACACAAAACACATACAAATAAATAATAATGGGAAAATCCTCTCACAAATAATCAGAAACCAATTTATTTAATATGTGAGTCGATATAGTTAGTTACAGCCTTGAGTCATTTATGAAGTCAGGTTCATCTAGGAATTGATTTAATTAAAAGGAATACCAAATACCCCAAGAATAGTTTTGGAGTTAACATCTTAACTTGGTAAATATAACTAACAGTAAGGAGACATAGAATTGGGGCCAAAATTTAACATCAAACACAACACCACATAAGACATAATTAGGGTGATACCAGGCTTGAAATGATTCACAATGCTGTACAATACTTAAGGTTTGGTAGAGGTCTCTGTTAGCACTCAGTTGACTGCTCAGGTCCACAACACACAAGGTCTCAAGCAACCCCCTGTAAGGGCTCACATGTCTGGCTTCTGGGTGATGCAAAATTCTGGTAGAGACTGCCAGGTAAACCAGCCGGTTCTCTTTATGTAGGGGCAAACATTGGCAGAGAGGGGCAGAGCTCAAGGTGTAAAATGTTTGAGGGTAGTTTAGCTTGTTGAGTCAGAGCAGCTCACAAGGATGGAAGTTTTTACACAGGATATTGGCTGGCCCATCCTTACAGGCCCTTGCTATAACAATGTGTGTGTGGGGGGGGGGGGGGTCCCCTAGATATTATTAATATCTTTAAATGTCATTGTTTACTTGAGAAATCTGATTGCGTGAATTACTTATTCAGTTGTCACTTTCAACAGGTATGAACGCATTCCTATTCAGTACAGCAGTGCACTGCAGGAAGTTTTAGGTCTCCTTCTGACTTACGAAGATTTCCTACGACCCACTGCCCTCATGGTTCTTCACCACTCTGCTGTTGTTGCTCATACATCAAGTAAAAATCAACTTGATGATGACCCTCTGTTTCACTCTCTGAGCCACAGTGTCCTTTTAGGTGCTGGAAAAAACACTTCCAAGAAATCAGAAGTTACAGAGGATCCTGAGGTAAAGAGGAACAGTGACTCAAAAGAGAGTAGACAGATGGAAGTCGAAAAAGATGGAAATTGCGAGAAAGTAACTGAAATTTCAGGGGAAACCATTTCAACCAAAGAAAACAATTGTTCTAACAATAGTAGGAAACTTCAGACAGTGGAAATATACAACAAAGATGAACCACAAATAAATAATTTCAGAGATCAAACTATCTCTCCAATGACTGAAACTTACAGAGTTACTAAAGCAGAAATTTCATGTAAGTGTGACAGCAGAGAGGAACAAAGGTCCTCTGTGCATCAGAATAAACTAGTCAGTAACCAGAGTGAAGTTCATGTATCAGTGAACAACCTACCTCATGAGAACAATGTCCAACTTTTGAAGAGAAAAGAACACACAGAAGCTGGGTTAGAGGACACCATAGAAAAGATTTGCCGTGCTGCTAAAGAAACTGGACACTTGCCTCACAGAGGAAGTAAAACCCTTGAAGGAACTTGTGATTTAAATCTGGCCAAACTAGAATGTGCTTGTGGAGGCATGTCAACAAAAGTGTGGCGAGAGCGATTTTTGGCACTACGAGAAGCTGAGTTGGCAGTCAGGGAGCGTGAAGTGGCTCTAAGGGAAAAAGAACGTGATGTGAGTCATCGAGAGCACCGCGTGGCAGCCATGGAGAAAGAGGCACGTCAGCATTTAGTGCGTGCTCAGATTTATTTGAGACAGTCTAGACCTCGGCAAAATGCTGCAACATCACCACATCGTCCTTCTTCTGATATGGACACTACGATGAGTGCTGACCCTGGTGATGATGTTGTCACAACCACCACAAAGCTTGATCCACAACGGATTAGTAATCCTTTTCTTAAGATGAGAGGGATACAACCTCAACCTGAGAAACGAGTGTCCTTTAAGGAAAAACCCATCAAATTTAAGAGCAACACACTTGATAACCCCAAAAGTAGACGAAAAAGAGGCAACATTTTTAGGTTAGCAGAACCTAAGAAAGAGAATACAGATAAAGTTCATGATGAGATTATCTGTAAAATTCCTCTTCAAACTGTATCTAGTAATGACATTAGTACACATCAACAAGGTCAAAGGTTAACCTTGCCATCTGATCAAAAGTCACAAGATTCATCACTTCCACCAGCTTCTCACCTAAATCCACAAAAGACAATTTCTGAAACCACAAACAGTCAGAAGTCACTTATTACTGGTAATCTCCAAGAGCGACCAAGAAGCACTGAAAGCCTCAACAAGAAGTCACTAGAAGCTGGGTCAGACAAGGAGAATGTGGGACGAGGCACAAAACCCAAGAAGGTGCCTGAAATTAAGCCCGGGTTTTGGAGTAGAAGGCCAGGAGGTAGGGTGGTTGAGCGGACAGGGCGACGAGAACGTGACACGACGAGATCACAAAATCCGGTGGTGCGGTTCTATAATATGGTGTGATATTTAATTCTTGTCTGTGTTTAATATGTGATAACAAAAACTCGAGTCATTGTAGAATTAGTTTTCATAAGAGCAAATACTGCAGTAGGGTGTATGAATGAGTTTACAGTATATATCATGTGTAATAGTTCCGGTATTCAAGACAATGTGAGAGGCAGATGTGTTTGTATCTACTTATATAAAAGATGACATTTCCTACGACAAGTTGAGCAGCCCCTCCATTGTGATACTCTCCTTGTGCACACTTCTTATGACATTTTATTTATGCCAGTTCCATAATAGACCTGATTTATCTTTATATCCAGCATTTTCAATTAACACTTCCATCCATCCAAAAATTAATGTCTTGTCAAACTGTACCCTGATATGGAGGAAGGAGTACATAGCAAAGGCTTTGTTTGTTTATTCCATACCCTTTGTACAGAACATCTCAAGACTGAATGATTGGATATTGACTGAAACCACAGATGGTACAATTGAAATACTAAAACTCATTTGAGGTTCTAATGTTTTCACAAGATGTATGGCTGAAAGAATGACAAGGTGTTGTGAAGAAGTGGGACAAGATAAATTGAAGATGATTGATGTTAATACAGTACAGTGGAGAGTAGACAGAATGGCTGGAGATACTATTCAGTTGCTATGGTCTAGTAATATGAAGCAGAATGACTAATACTTCATTGGCAAGGTGAAGTTATGTATGAAAATGGGTAGGTTAATTATTGCAGTACAGTATTATGACTAAGAACTTCCCAAGTTTCAGATGAACACGAGTGGATGATTGATCTACAGTATTTAGTTCATTTTGAGTACAGGTTGGGTATCCCTTATCCAAAATGCTTGGGGCCTTAAGGGTCTTGGATTTGGGAAATTTTTAGATTTTGGAATACTCTACAAGTACCTATGTCCTGTATACTGAACCTGTAGCTCACCCAGCAGGGATGGGGCCCCAAGTCTACATGTTTCACTGCCATTATCTGATGAAAGATCAGCAAAAATAATGAAAGTTTTCCATACTTTATGCACTGCATCCTTAGTGTTTTCAGATACAGTAATTATTGTCAACCACAATCCCATATTCAAAACATGTTACTATAGTAGTAAAGGTCTACCTCACCCCCATCTTATTCTATCCATAGTTCTAGATTTGTTTCAGTATTAAATATATATTGATGAAAATACCTCTTAAGATTGTGGTTGGGAGAAGTTCTTAGAATTAATTTTATGTTTGATAATGTGCCTTGTGTTGCATAGTTTTTACCATGTAGTGTATTATTGAAAGCAGTGTGTGCTACCAGGGTACCTATTCAGATTTAAGAAATGAGTTAAAATCAAGTATTTTTGTATTTAGCCTTTGTTTTTCTTCAATATGAATTACATTGTTTTAATTTTAAAAGCCAAGCAACTTATCATGACTTTCAGTCCTTATAGTGACTGCAAATAATTTTAAATCACTTGAACATGGTCAGCTTTTTTATGACATGCTCAAAAGTTTTTAAAATTACTTGACAGTTTATTACTGTACTTATATTCTGATGGCCATGTTAATATGAAATACATATGACTACATTATTATAAGTTATTTCTTGTGTCAGTGAGTATGACTTTTTTTTAACATCACAATAGTTTAATTATATTCTTCATATATAAAATAAAATGTTACCAATCATTATTGAAATAGTTTTTTTTTTTTGCCACCAACTTAACATAAATTAGAACACGAGATTAATGACAACAAAAGACTATGTTAACAGGTACCTGCAAAAAAATTAATCATTGAGTAGCAGAGAAAAATAAAGTAATGTTATAGGTGCATAAGAAAAGTATGGACAAAGAGCTGTTAAAGGAAGTAAAATTAGAAATGTATGGAGATAGATGTGCTGTCTTGACATTATCTGGGAATGAAACTTGAACTTTGGCTGCAAAATGAAGAACCAAATTAAAATGACAGAAATAATGTATTTGGGAACAGTGTGAGTTGAATAAGATACAAGGAAATGAAATGGAGGTGGAAACAATACAAGTGTTAGACAAATAGTTAACCTTGTGATGTAGGTGCAATAAGAGCATGAGTGAAAGGATGGATGGATGTGGCAGGTAAAGAGAATGACGAGTATAGGCTGAAGTGAACTGAAATGAGAAAGGTAAGATGGATGTGTAATGTGACATTGAAAGATAGGAAACTCTGTTCAGAGCTAGTGAGGTTTTGTGTAAGAGTAGGATGAGTTGGTTCAGGCACGAGAATGGAGACCAATTGTGTCAAAAGATTTAGTCCACTAGGCGAGGCCAAAATTGAGGTCGAACCTGTTAAAAAATTCCCATAGAAATGATTTTATTGCAGAAATATGTCCTGAATCACATAGTATTTAAAGTCCCCATCAAGAACAAGGTCCTTGTGGCATGGTTGGTAGCGTTCCCTGGTCACACGCACAAGGTCTAGGGTTCGAGCCCTGGCTGGTGAGGTTGTTGATTATATATATAATGTGTGTGTGTGGGTGTGAGTGTGTCCTCTTTCTCTCTACAGTACATAATGCACATCATTTTATCTCTCTTGTGTGTGTGGGTGTGAGTGTGTCCTCTTTCTCTCTACAGTACATAATGCACATCATTTTATCTCTCTTGTGTGTGTGGGTGTGAGTGTGTCCTCTTTCTCTCTACAGTACATAATGCACATCATTTTATCTCTCTTGAGTGTGTGGGTGTGAGTGTGTCCTCTTTCTCTCCACAGTACATAATGCACATCATTTTATCTCTCTTGAGTGTGTGGGTGTGAGTGTGTCCTCTTTCTCTCCACAGTACATAATGCACATCATTTTATCTCTCTTGAGTGTGTGGGTGTGAGTGTGTCCTCTTTCTCTCCACAGTACATAATGCACATCATTTTATCTCTCTTGTGTGTGTGGGTGTGAGTGTATCCTCTTTCTCTCCACAGTACATAATGCACATCATTTTATCTCTCTTGCTGTCTGACTATATCCATTCATCTCTTTCTCTTGCTGTCTGACTATATCTCTTTATATCTCAATTTCTGTCTGTCCGTGCATTCATTAATTTGTGTCTCTGTCTGTCTATGTATCTATTAATTATGTCTGTCTGTCTCTGTCTCTTTCCACACTTTAAAACACCATTTGTTCACATCCGGGGACCAAACAATAAATTCTGCAGCTGTACGGAAAAGTTTCACCAGCTATCGCGCCTTAAAAAAAATAGTATTGATTTTTATTTCCAATTTCGCTTGTTATTCATAATTTGGGTAATTTTATTATTATCACCGAAATAATTAGAAATATGTAATTTAGACGCTTAATACAAAACAAAAATATTAACTATTTTGAAAGACTAATTTACTATTCATGTTCACGTTTTCACCACAGAACTCATTTTGTCTTATGTGATTTGGTTTTAAGGGGTAACTTTACTAAGACATTTTCTATACATTTTCTTCAGTAGCAGTGTCTGTTTTTTCTGGTTGTTGAAAGTCTCATTACTTTATCCACACACACAAAGGCAATAACAAAATACCACAAATATTCCAAATAACTCCAATTTACCACATAAAATACCCGAAAAATACTTATAAAACTACAAAACTACTCGTATAATTGGAGAAAAAATACAATATCAACAAAAAGATAAAAATAATACACTCACAAAATTACAAAAATACTTTATAGATTTACCAAAATAAAAAAAAAAACATGAAAAAATATACTCGCTATACTATAAAATACTCACAAACCCTAAAAAATATTCACAAAATACAGAAACTACAAGATCACAAAACCACACACACCAAAAAATTATCCTTCAAATTACATGATAAAAATTCAAATCAAGTCACTTCGTAAACCTTCAGTATTTCCTCTCTGAAAATGTTGAAATATTTACACCTCTTCCGCCTGCCCACCTGACTTCCCACAGGTACTACTAACGGCAAGGTAACCAGTCTCCCTGCTAGTTAATCAGCTTACTTTACCTGCCGACGACCAAATTATTTCTTTTTACTTTACTCAGAAATCCCTTAAGAGTCCCAAAAATTAATAAAAAAAAAGTCTGCTGGAACATTAAAGGGATTGACGTAGCCGAAATTAACTTAATCTAACCTAACCTAACCTGGGATTTTAGGGATTACGTGAAATCCCTAATGGTGGGGGGGGGGGGGGGGAACACGTCTTTCACGCCCACTAATTCTCGTGCGAGTTTCAGTTGTCTCAAATTGGTAGTTGTGTTGTGTAGTCACCATGTACTCTGTTGTGTTGTGTTGTCACCATGTACTCTGTTGTGTTGTCACCATGTACTCTGAGTTAACATTATCAAAGGTTCCTCACAGTAGTAGTCCTTGTGTACAGAGATGGAATAATGTACAATTGGGGACAAAATTCCCTGGACACTTGATAATACCTGGCATCTGCTTCTGGGTCAACGCTGCTACTTATCACACACCTGGCATCTGCTTCTGGGTCAACACTGCTACTTATCACACACCTGGCATCTGCTTCTGGGTCAACACTGCTACTTATCACACACCTGGCATCTGCTTCTGGGTCAACGCTGCTACTTATCACACACCTGGCATCTGCTTCTGGGTCAACGCTGCTACTTATCACACACCTGGCATCTGCTTCTGGGTCAACACTGCTACTTATCACACACGTCGGAAGCATAAAAATTAAAAGAAAACAAAAACATTCCCAGATACAAATATAAGAAAATACGTGAGAATCCTTATGGCCCTCACCTAGTGATCCTGGAGTCGCCCGTGTATTTTGTCCCTACTGGTTAACATTACCTAAAACACACAAAAATGTTTAAAAATAGCATCAAAATTACATTGAGACTAAATTAACTAGTTACGTTATTAATCAGGTAAGAGACAAAATCAAAGAGGATTTTTTTTTCCGGGCCAAATGGTTGTTGATTATGGTGAACAAATTCTGCACGTCCATATCTTCTCACCCTCGCACACCCACCTCATGACCCAGTTTGTTATATCACCTCTGGCTCTCTGGTCGTATATGTGATCGAAACATGTATATAAGAGCGAGGATGAGGTGAGTGTTTGATCTGGCAGTAATGTTTGCTTTGATTATGGGCGCGGAAATTCCGAGAGGTTGCCAGCTCGCGTTATACACATTTCAACCTGTACAGCGTGTTTAATTTTCACGATATCCGTTTGGGATTCCAGATATTATTGCCTTTTTCCCTTATACTCTTATGGGGCGCGGCGGTATGATGGCTGTGCATGAGTTGATTTATGTGGTGAGGCAGGAGCGCAGACTGCAACCACACATCTTGGCTCTCCCTTTTCCTGATCCAGTGGTGCAAGTGTTGCAATGACTGGGGAGAGGGAGAGTTGCAATGGACTGCCGATAGCCCAGTTTAATGGGTTTCGCCTTAGTAACCTATCCATCATGCATTGCCTTCGTCCGCCGGTGTAGTTGTGGTCACCTGTTCCACCTATAACGCCGTTGGGGTCTTGTTGGAGCTCTGTAAGCATGTCTGCCTGCTGCGGGGCTCCACCACAGATTTATCGTTCGGGGTTTACTCCCATAGCCTTATACCTACCAAAGTTAATCCACAAGGCAGCATGGCAATGGTTGGTAGGCACCAAGACGTGTCCACATGCCAGTCGGCCTACGCGCCGTCCCTCTGGGGCCCACTGCTACTCCGAGATTCCCTGCTGGTCTAGCCTGGGCCCACGAGGCACCCAGTTACCGTGTGTTGCCACGTGGAGGCACAACAGGATTCTTGATGGTGAAGAGGCTGTGTACTGGCAGGGGAAGACTTATTCAAGTTGCTTTCCTGTTCGCCACGAGGGCTAGCTATGGGCGGTAGCTGAAAGCGAGAGGGAGCAAACAGTGCCTACACCGAACATAATGCTGCCACACTAGACGCATTTCACCACCGTGTGTGCTGACACACACACACACTCAACAACAGGGTGACGGCAGGTGTGAGGAGGAAGAGAGGCGGTGGGGGGGGGAGGAACACCGTGTAAATCATTGATAACCTGGCGGACAGAGGCAGGTGTAGGTGTGTAGGTCAGGATCACTGTAACCTGACCTAACTTGGCTTAACTTCACTCACTTTAACCTAACCTTTACCTAACACACTGTAACCTAACCTAACCTAACCTACCTTAATAATTTGTGGATATGAGAGAGAGAGAGAGAGAGAGAGAGAGAGAGAGAGTCATTACATAATTATTTGTTATTATGAGAGTAGTGAGAATAACACAATTGGCAACTTCTTGTTCACTGCCAATAGATGAAGGAGATAAGGAAGAGAGTGGGAGGAAGAGGAAGAAGAAGAAGAAGCTATACCTATCTTATACACCTCTTAAACACTTGGACGGATTCTTGCTTGTAGGAAGTGTTTGAAAATTGCCTGTTGCTGATTCTCTCCCCCCCTCTCTCTCTCCCCCTCTCTCTCTTTCCCTCCCCCTCTCTCTCTTTCTCTCCCCTCTCTCTCTTTCTCTCCCCCTCCCTCCCCCCCCCCTCTCTCTCTCTCTCTCTCTGTACCCACGCGTGTTTCTTCTCATTTATATTATATACCTGTGAGACACAGAGAGAACACAAGGACCGAGCTTATGTTCCTACCAGTGTCACGAGAGAGAGAGAGAGAGAGAGAGACACGGAAGTGCACTCCTACCATTTTCTCGGGTAAACTAGACCATTCTACAAGCTACTAACGGTTCCTATATCACAAGGCTTAACCCTCTCCCACCCTTCCTTACACGTTCCGCACCTTTAGGAGAACATTAACACAGGGAAGAGTTTCCGTAGGGCGTTGTGAGGGTGGGGGGGGGGGGGGGTAGAGGAGAGAGAGAGAGAGAGAGAGAGAGAGAGAGAGAGAGAGAGCAACATCCGGCTAGATGTGCAGCGACGATTTATACACAAATAACATTATCTTTCCGACATTGACAAAGGAAGCTATGAATATTTTAGGTGACAAAAGCCAAACCACAGCTAATTTAACCTAACCAGGTTTACCCCCTAACCACATAACTAACCTAACCCAACCAGAAAAATTACCCCCTGAACCCACGGCTATGATAACTTAACCAAAATCTCCCTAACACCACAGATGTCGTAACTTAACCAAGATTCCCCCTAATCACACAGCTATCCTAACCTAACCTAAGTTTACCCGAGGACCGTTAGGTGAGGCGAGGTTAGGTTAGGTTCGTTGTGTTGTAAGAAAGAAAGGAAGAAAGAACAGAATAATAATGTAGTGGTCTTATGCATGGTTCTGGCAGCTGCACTAAAACACTACTGACCGTCTTGCCTTTGGGTTTACCGATCTTAAGGCCTTGGTAACAGTCCCCAGGTGCTTCTAAAGAATTCTCACAGTGTTTACCTTAGAAGAGAGGCTACAAGAGTTAAGTACGTGAGTGTCAAGTGAGCCATGTTTGTTTTACGTTGATCCGTCTCTCAGGGGAACTACAGTACAGTACGTCTGGTTTTATCAGGAACGAGCCATCATGCATGAAGAATTTTCCTGTTTTGGGGTAGGTGGGTAAGGGAATGGTAGGGAGGGAAAGGAGGAGCATCACCACCACAATCTTTCTACACCCTCCACCACACCATTACCCACACCCTCCACCACACCACCCTCTCCAAGATACAACCAACCACACCCTCCACCATATCACCACTCAAACCTGCACCTCACCACCAGCCACACCCGGCACCACACCACCACCACCACCCACACCTTGCACCACAACCACCACAATCTTTCTACACCCTCCACCACACCATTACCCACACCCTGCACCACACCCACACCCTGCAGCACACCACCACCCACACCCTGCACCACACCCACACCCTGCAGCACACCACCAGCGAGCCATCAACAGGTGTACGACCCTCACCTCTCTCCCTAACACTGGGAGGGAAGGTTTGGCCGCACGACAGGACCAAGGAACAGAAACACACTAACTTTATTAATATTGTACATTTGTGCTGATACTACTACTACTACTACTACTACTACTACTACTACTACTACTACTACTACAACTACTACTACTACTACTGCTACTACTACTAATACAACTTATAAACTAGATAAAGGTAATAAACTTTTCATTCAAGTTAGGACTATAGAGAAATAAGTTTAGATTAAGTTATGTTATGTTATGTTATGTTATGTTATGTTATGTTATGTTATGTTATGTTATGTTGTCGTTGCCTGGTTTGGTGGTCGGGTGTAAGCAGTCACTATGTTCGGGTGTGAGTGGTCGGGTATGGTCGGTGGTCGGATGAGAGTGGTCGGTGGTCGGGTGCGAGTGGTCGGTATGGTCGGGTGCGAGTGGTCGGGGTGGTCGGGTGTGAGTGGCAGGTGGTCGGGTGTGAGTGATCGGTGGTCGGGTGGGTGGTCGGTGTTCGGGTGTGAATGATCGGTGGTCGGGTGTGAGTGGTCGGTGGTGTGTGGTCGGGTGAGTGGCGCTCAACTAGTAGGCTGGGAGTCATCAGCTCTGCTTCAAGTGGTTCATTATTCACCTCGACCCCCACACTGGCGTCTTCACCCTCCTCCTGTACAACACAATAACCACACACCCAACATAACCTAACGCTCGAGAAAATGCAAAATAATGCCATCACAATTATCTCAGGATGTCCCATGAGCACTAAAGTACTTAATATGAGGAAAGAACTAGGTATACCCAGTGTTAAAGATAGAATAATGAAGTCAACCTCATGATAGCCCTGAGGCTTCTGCGAGGTGATCCTGATAACATTGTTTTCTTAAAATTGCTAGAATGTATGAACCATGGGACTGGTGAGTCTAAATGGATCCAAACTACAGCTACACATATGAAGATGTTTGGACTAGACCATCTGTACAAAGTTGAGACACAACAGCGCTTCCTTCCACCCTGGCGGACAGTTCCCTTCGATATCACATTACCGACATATCCGCCTACAAATATAATTAAACAAAGTATTTATCTCCAACACACCACCAAAGTGAGAGCTCTTGAACACATACACACCCTATAGACTGATGATAACATCACACAGACCATCTACACTGATGGATCTCTTAACACCGCCTGTGGGAGGGCTGGAAGTGCTATTGTTGTGACTCAACCTGACGGTAATATAATTGAGAAAGGAGTTAGAATTACCAACTGGGCATCCACTCAACAAACTGAACTAGTTGCCATACACACAGCTATTAAATTCATTGAAACCATTGTCACTGACAGTCTCATCATCACTGACTCTCTATCCTCACTACTTGCCCTTGACACCCTCAACTCAAGTTGTCACGCGCTTGTCTCTGAAGCCAGACACAAATATGCGTGCCTTGTTGACCGGGGTGTCAAGGTCAAACTGTTGTGGATCCCCTCTCACATAGGCCTCATAAAACATGACAGAGTTGATGCCCTCACCAAACTCGCGTCTAACAAAGACACTGTTGAATGCAATCTGGGTCTGTCAAAAAGATCCCTTAAAACTGTAATTAGGAAAGAACTTATTGATGAATTTGACGCAAGCAGACAAGTGCAAACAGGCACTAGTCGATCCATAGTTTACCATGATGAGATGTATTAAGTGAAACATGTATATGGAGCAAGTAACAAGATCACTAGATTACAAGATGTTGTCACCGCTAGACTAAGGTTAGGGATAAAAGTACCTCTGGCAGTATGTTCCTCAAGCAGATGTAAACAAGGCTAAATGTATCCCCACACACAACGCTTCCGTGACGCCTGCTGGACCACCACTCCACGACCCCCTGACGGAGACACGATGATCCTCCCCATACTGGCCAGATATTTTGTAAATAATATTGATAATGTGTTAAAGGAATATCCTTCCTTCCTTAGGCTTTAGTAAGCTCCTTTATAATATTTATACTGTATATACTTGTGACACTTGCCAGATGCTTCTGGTGTTATTGTACAGGGGTACGTAGTGACAGCACTAGGATCCCGCTTCCTCTATCAAGGAATACACTATTGAAATTGAAATTGAATTGACAAAATGTAAAGTGTGTGGCTAGACATATGGCCACACACTTGAACACTACGTCCTCGACTGAGTGAAGATAGAACCTTCTAGGGACAGGTCCAAGCACACTGTGTGTGAAATGGCGCAACACTTTATCTCTAATGGAAAGATTCATTTAACCTAACCTAACCAGATCTAACCTAACCTAACCTAACCGAATCTAACCTAACTTAACGTAACCTGACTTAACTTAACTTACCCTAACCTGACGGAGGTTTCCCATCTAATGGATCTCGATTTAATGAACCGTACTCTCCCATCATAATCCGTTATATGGAGGTTTCACATTTAATAGACCTCAATATAGTGAACATAGGTCTCACTTGCACACATTTCTTTACCAAATTTTCTTCCTCCGACGGTCAATATTTTGGCCTTAATTCCGTTCACAGACTTGAGTAGGACGGACGGACGGACGGACGGACGGATGGACGGATGGACGGACGGACGGACGGATGGACGGACGGACGGACTGATGGACGGACGGACGGACGGACTGATGGACAGACGGACGGACTGATGGATGGACGGACGGACGGACGGACGGACGGATGGTGAAGTGAAAATCAATAGGTCTCAGTGTTGACGGTATTAATAATTCCTAATCCTAGCTATAAGGTTAAGGTGGCATCAGTGTTAGTAATCCCTAATCCCATCTATAAGAATTGAGGTTCAGTCTTAATCCTTAATCCGAGCTGTTAAGACCAGAGGGTTCAGTACCAATAATAATAGCGATAAATATCCTCTTTGGTATTAACTAAACCGTGATGAGAGCGACACAAACAGCTGTGGCGGTGTTAGTGTACTGTGGTCAGCGGCAACACTTGGCTAGTTTAGACTTACCAGGTGGAACTGTAAGGTGTTGATCATCTCTCAGGTATGGTGTAAAGACGCTAACCTCTACAGTTATTTTGGTGACAGACAGACTGTTCGACAGGACCAAAAACACTAGGCCTATCGTGTGCAGTCAGGCTGATAATAATAATAATAATAATAATAATAATAATAATAATAATAATAATAATAATGATGATGATGAATATAATATCAATAATATTTTTTTATCAACAATAACCAGTCGCTTGAATATATAATTGTCTGAGGGGAAATTGAGAGAGAGAGAGAGAGAGAGAGAGAGAGAGAGAGAGAGAGAGAGAGAGAGAGAGAGAGAGAGAGAGAGAGAGAGAGAGAGAGAGAGAGAGAGGGGGGGGAGAGATAGAGAGTGAGAGAGAGAGACGCTCCTCCACACTACCTGTTGTTCGCCGCGTGTGTGAGTCAGTCTGTAGGAGGCCGTGGGAGGGGAAATATCACGCTCCTCCTCGCTCTCTCTACCATCACCTTGAGTCATAGCATCCACCACGCCATGGCTGTGAGTACCCCTTATACCACAGTGAACAATACGCGCCTCTAGCACCTCCATAACAGTGTTGACGTCATGAAAAAGTGATATTACCAAGGAAACACATCTGTTTTAAAACCGCATTACGATTTAAGCCCAAACCGGGGGAGGGGGAGGGGGGGACACCTATACCTTTGTATTACCTCTTGGAAATGTTAATAAATACCTGAAATTGCTTAACAAGAACAGCACCGGGGCGAAACAGGAAGATGTGTAGATAAGGATGATAAAGAATGAGAGAAAGAGGAATTGTGAAGAATTAAAGGATAGTAATAATAATAATGATACTACTGAAGCATTATGTTGGGTACCTCTGTGTGGTGACTTGTGTCCTTCTCGTCCCCACGTCAACACACCGGGTCTGCCCCAGAATAAGTAAGTAGAGCTTCTTGTTGTTGTTGTTGTTGTTTACCTCTGTGAGTGTGTGTCTTGACGGCTAGCATTTTAAAGACCTTAATTGAAGGACAGTAATACATTATAACAACATTGCTGCCTAATCCTTAACTATAAAGCCAAACTAACACCATTTTTGACCATATTTTACAACTGCGACAAGTTAACCCACCCTGCAAGACTTATTATTACTGCAACACATAACAGAGACACATTTCACTTCTTAATAACCACTAATATACAAACTGAATTTTAAAAGAACAGTTAAATCAAATAATAATATACCAAAAAAAAAAAACAGATAAAACTCCTTTTTAAATTTTGAAAAGTTGATTTGTAATGGGAAATAAAAACTGACTTGGTAACATTTTTTTAGACCTCTGTGAAGTTTATTATGATTTGTGTGTTTATAGACGGTAAGTATGATGAATAAAAGTGGGGCTTGTTAGGGGCTATTAGAACTGGTGGCTATTAGAACTGGTGGCTATTGGGACTGGTGGCTATTAGAACTGGTGGCTATTAGAACTGGTGGCTATTGGGACTGGTGGCTATTAGAACTGGTGGCTATTAGGACTGGTGGCTATTAGAACTGGTGGCTATTAGGACTGGTGGCTATTAGAACTGGTGGCTATTAGAACTGGGGCCTAATAGCATTGGGGTCTATTAGAACTGGTGGCTATTAAGGTTGGGGTCTACTAGAACTGGGACCTAATAGCATTGGGGTCTATTAGGATTGGATCTTATTGGGACTGAGGCCAAATCAACCGGGCCGATGGAAAGTGTTGCCCAGGTTTGCTTCCACCTGGTTCTACCTGTTTATTACCCAAACCGGCAACAACTTCTTCCCTTACTCGGGTAGGATACATTGCCTATCAGAACAAGATGGTCTATATTGCCCATCAGAACAAGGTGGTCTATATTGCCCATCAGAACAAGGTGGTCTATATTGCTCATCAGAACAAGGTGAACTATATTGCTCATCAGAACAAGGTGAACTATATTGCTCATCAGAACAAGGTGAACTATATTGTTTATTGCCCATCAGAACAAGGTGGAATATAATGCCGATCAGAAAATTATATACATGACCTCAACAAACATTTCACTGTTGATATTAACCTAACCTAACCTAACCTAATCTAACCTAACTTACATTAACCTAACCTAACCTAATCTAACGTAACTTACATTAACCTAACCTAACCTAATCTAACCAAACTTATATTAACCTAACCTAACCTAATCTAACCTAACCTACATTAACCTAACCTAACCTAACCTAACCTAACTTACATTAACCTAACCTAATCTAACCTAACTTACATTAACCTAACCTAATCTAACTTAACTTACATTAACCTAACCTTAACCCTAATAAACGTAACATAACCTAATTTAATTAATCTTGTCTTTATTTAACCTGACCTGGTTATCCTCTTATCATAACCTGATCTAATTATAACAAAATCTAACAGAGTGACCTAATCCAACGTCCAATGTTTATGACTGATTTGTTCAATGTTTATGGCTGATTTGTCCAATGTTTATGGTTGATTTGTCCAATGTTTATAGTTGATTTGTCCAATGTTTATGGTTGATTTGTCCAATGTTTATGACTGATTTGTTCAATGTTTATGGCTGATTTGTCAAATGTTTATGGTTGATTTGTCCAATGTTTATAGTTGATTTGTCCAATGTTTATGACTGATTTGTCCAATATTTATGGTTGATTTGTCCAATGTTTATGACTGATTTGTCCAATGTTTATGGCTGATTTGTCCAATGTTTATGAGCATGTTAACCTAGGAACCTTACATTACTTGGACCCAGGACAGACCTGACCCACGTAATTATGTAAATTATACAAATTATATAAATTATTCAAATTATTCCGCAATTAGTGGAATACGATGTTGAGTTTCTTACCTTGTGTTTGTGTGTCTGTTTGTGTGTTACCTTGTGTTTGTGTGTCTGTTTGTGTGTTCATGTGTGTGTTTGTGTGTTTATATGTGTCTGTGAGTGTATTTGTGTGGTTTGTGTCTGTTTATTTGTATGTTTTGGTGTGTGTGTATTTATGAGAGAGAGAGAGAGAGAGAGAGAGAGAGAGAGAGAGAGAGAGAGAGAGAGAGAGAGAGATAAGAAATGCATCTCATCGGCCCTGCATCCCCACCCCCCCCCTCTCTCTCTCTCTCTCTCTCTCTCTCTCTCTCTCTCTCTCTCTCTCTCTCTCCTTCCCTCCCTCCTCATGAGAAAAGATGAGGAGGAGGGGGAAGAGAGAAGGAAGGAGGGAGAGAAGATGAGAGAGGGAATGAGAGAGAGGAGAGAAAGGAGGAGGAGGGAAAAGAGAGGAGGAGGAGGAGGGAAAGGAGAGGAGGAGGAGGAGGGAAAGGAGAGGAGGGAGAAGAGAGGAGGAGGAGAGGGAGATAAGTAAGAGAAGGAGACAGAGGAGAAAAGGAGGAGGAGAATGAGGAAGAGAAGGCTGGTTGGGGGGAGGTGTTGTGTAGAAGATACAGGGAGAAGCTAATGATGAAGGCCTGAGGCGTGGACACATAAGAGGTCAATATGTCGAAGCTACTAGACACAAACATGGTATGGACACACTGCCCAC
The DNA here is from genome assembly GCA_958450375.1 of Homarus gammarus. NCBI lineage: Eukaryota > Metazoa > Arthropoda > Malacostraca > Decapoda > Nephropidae > Homarus > Homarus gammarus. The sequence goes on from CAUDMG010002791.1 coordinate 683,953, forward strand.
CGAGCACCTCACCCTTGGATCACTCTGACATGATCATCTCATAATGTTACCTCGGTTATCACTTCAATATTTAGTTATTTATTTGATTTATTTGATTTTTTTCTATGTCTAGTTGGCAAATGTACTTATTGCAATTTTATTTTTTTATCTATCTACATGATGCTAATAATGTTGTTACTACTACTACTACTAATAATAATAACAATAATAATTTGAAGCAGCAGAAATACGACTTCACACACACACACACACACACACGCACACACATGAGAAATCCTGTGTACACCACCTGCCACATTTCACTACATACCCTTAACTTACAGTACACACGGGAATACTAACATATAACTGCCGTACATACATACATACATACACTGGTAGGTCTGGTGTCCTTATGTGGAGCTGCCTGGGTCACCTGTCATAATGTAATGTTATTTTCTGTGTAATACTAAAATGGTTAAGTTTGTTGTACACTGTAGACGCCGAGAGATGTACAGTAGTGTTCAGGGGTGACAGTAATTTATGGTCTGACTGTACATGATTACTGTACCAACTACAGTACAAATACAGTTAACAGCAAGTACAGTTACATCATATACAGGTAAGTGTACTCAGAGCATTACAGTTACAACCGTTGAGAGATTACAGCAAGAACTCATTGTGTGTAGTACTGTAATAATTGTACTTTTTGGTACTGGCAGACATTATGTGCTGCAGTATTATTATTTGGATTATTATTACAACTATTTTTACTATTATTATTATCATTATTATTATTAACTATTAGTACTATTATTATTATTATTATTATTATTATTATTATTATTATTATTTTTATTGTTATTATTATTATTATTATTATTATTATTATTATCATCATTATTATTATTAACTATTAGTACTAGTATTATTTTTATTATTATTATTATTATTATTATTAACTATTAGTACTATTATTATTATTATTATTATTATTATTATTATTATTATTACTACGACTATTATTATTATCATTATTATTATTATTCACCATTAGTACTATTATTTTTATTATTATTATTATTATCATTATTATTATTATTATTATTATTATTAGCTATTAGTACTAGTATTATTTTTATTATTATTATTATTATTATTATTATTATTATTATTAATTTTACTATTACTACGACTATTATTATTATCATTATTATTATTATTCACTATTAGTACTATTATTATTATTTTCACTATTAGTACTATTATTATTATCATCATTATTATTATTCACTATTAGTACTATTATTTTTATTATTATTACTATTATTATTATTATTATTATTATTATTATTATATTAAGTATAGAGCGATATAGTGTTCCATAAGTCACCTGTGGTCACTACCCAGGGAAGGTCTCACTGGCGATCAATCAAGGTTACGAGTAGTTAATTTTCTCAGAGACCAGCTAATCACGTCAAGGATTGGCTAATCAAATAATTCAACAGATTGATTACCAAACGAAACTCCATGACACACACACACACACACACACACACACACACACACACACACATACAGTCTTTATATTATCCGGAATTACAATATTAACACCATAACCAATATTTAACATGGAGTGATAAACCTGGCGATAACCCTAAACAAATAAAAATGTTAAAATTCCCGCTGTTAAATTCAATATCTGTTTAACCTCGTCTAGGTGAGATGATCCTTGACCACCAACCAATCATACCCAACCAGTAATATTGGGATTGGTTCTCGCTGTAATGGATGACGTCAGACCAATCCACAGTCGCCTCGTCACTGTTACTTATACATTTTATTTCTAATCCCTAATCAGTTATTCTAATTTATACTCCCAATCTTGTTTTATTCATGGCTTATATTTACTTTTTTTCAATCCCTTTTTATTCATTTTTTTGTTAATTATTTCGTATATTTCAAATCCTCTTTTATGTATTAATATTTATTACATTTGTTTCCAATCATCAGTTATTATTATTTATTTATAATTCCAATACTTTTATTCTTCTCTTTTGGTTATTTATATTTATGATACGTTTAATATTTGAGAGAGAGAGAGAGAGAGAGAGAGAGAGAGAGACAGAGAGAGAGAGAGAGAGAGAGAGCATTAAACAAAATAATTAACACTTACAGTTCACTTCAGCTCGACCGAGAGGAAGAACGGCATATGTGCAAGTCTGAAAAAAATATATATTAAGTTTTAGTTGATTGCAAGGATTCTCTCTCTCTCTCTCTCTCTCTCTCTCTCTCTCTCTCTCTCTCTCTCTCTCTCTCTTCATAAGTCCTCATAATCTCCTACAATACATTAAGTCAGGTCAGGTCAGGTTAGGTTAGGTTAGGTCAGGTCAGGTTAGGTTAGGTTGAATTTGCATATATGGGTAAAGTCAGGACAAGCTGGGTCAAATTAGATTGAGAAAACACACACACACACACACACACACACACACACACACACACACACACACACGCATACACACACACACACACACACACACACACACACACTCACACACAGTCTCACACACACACACACACACACACACACACACACACACCACACACACACACACACACACACACACACACACACACACACACACACACACACACACACACACTCACACACACACACACACACACACACACACACACACACACACACACACACACACACACACACTCACACACACACACACACACACACACACACACACCAAGCTCTCTGGCATTATCAGCTGACATTTGAACACTCCAACATGGCTGATGCTGCTGACATTTAAGATACAATCCCGCTTGTTGAGTAGCGGGTGTTTACAGTAATCAGCTGACCCTTGTTTACAGTAATCAGCTGATCCTTGTTTACAGTAATCAGCTGACCCTTGTTTACAGTAATCAGCTGACCCTTGTTTACAGTAATCAGCTGATCCTTGTTTACAGTAATCAGCTGACCCTTGTTTACAGTAATCAGCTGACCCTTGTTTACAGTAATCAGCTGACCCTTGTTTACAGTAATCAGCTGACCCTTGTTTACAGTAATCAGCTGACCCTTGTTTACAGTAATCAGCTGACCCTTGTTTACAGTAATCAGCTGACCCTTGTTTACAGTAATCAGCTGACCCTTGTTTACAGTAATCAGCTGACCCTTGTTTACAGTAATCAGCTGACCCTTGTTTACAGTAATCAGCTGACCCTTGTTTACAGTAATCAGCTGACCCTTGTTTACAGTAATCAGCTGACCCTTGTTTACAGTAATCAGCTGACCCTTGTTTACAGTAATCAGCTGACCCTTGTTTACAGTAATCAGCTGACCCTTGTTTACAGTAATCAGCTGACCCTTGTTTACAGTAATCAGCTGACCCTTGTTTACAGTAATCAGGTAAAAACTACGTCTTTCTTAATTTATTGTAAAGGGAGGGAAGAGGGGAGGTGGAGGGAAGAAGGGAAGGTGGAGGGAAGAAGGGAAGGTGGAGGGAAGAAGGCAAGGTGGAGGGAAGAAGGCAAGGTGGAGGGAAGAAGGGAAGGTGGAGGGAAGAGGGGAGGTAGGAGTGGTGGGGGAAGAAGGGAGGTGGAGGGAAGAGGGGAGGTGGAGGGAAGAGGGGAGGTGGAGGGAAGAGGGGAGGTGGGGGGAAGAGGGGAGGTGGAGGGAAGAGGGGAGGTGGAGGGAAGAGGGGAGGTAGGAGTGGTGGGGGAAGAAGGGAGGTGGAGGGAAGAGGGGAGGTGGAGGGAAGAGGGGAGGTGGGGGGAAGAGGGGAGGTGGAGGGAAGAGGGGAGGTAGGAGTGGTGGGGGAAGAAGGGAGGTGGAGGGAAGAGGGGAGGTGGAGGGAAGAGGGGAGGTGGAGGGAAGAGGGGAGGTGGAGGGAAGAGGGGAGGTAGGAGTGGTGGGGGAAGAAGGGAGGTGGGGGGAAGAGGGGAGGTGGAGGGAAGAGGGGAGGTGGAGGGAAGAGGGGAGGTAGGAGTGGTGGGGGAAGAAGGGAAGGTGGAGGGAAGAAGGGAAGGTGGAGGGAAGAAGGGAAGGTGGAGGGAAGAAGGGAAGGTGGAGGGAAGAGGGGAGGTAGGAGTGGTGGGGGAAGAAGGGAGGTGGAGGGAAGAGGGGAGGTAGGAGTGGTGGGGGAAGAAGGGAGGTGGAGGGAAGAGGGGAGGTGGAGGGAAGAGGGGAGGTGGAGGGAAGAGGGGAGGTAGGAGTGGTGGGGGAAGAAGGGAGGTGGAGGGAAGAGGGGAGGTGGAGGGAAGAGGGGAGGTGGAGGGAAGAAGGGAGGTGGAGGGAAGAGGGGAGGTAGGAGTGGTGGGGGAAGAAGGGAGGTGGGGGGAAGAGGGGAGGTGGAGGGAAGAGGGGAGGTGGAGGGAAGAGGGGAGGTAGGAGTGGTGGGGGAAGAAGGGAGGTGGAGGGAAGAGGGGAGGTGGAGGGAAGAGGGGAGGTGGAGGGAAGAAGGGAGGTGGAGGGAAGAGGGGAGGTAGGAGTGGTGGGGGAAGAAGGGAGGTGGAGGGAAGAGGGGAGGTAGGAGTGGTGGGGGGAAGAAGGGAGGTAGGAGTGGTGGAGGGAGGTGGAGTGGTGAGGGTAAAAGCCACGGCCTCGTTGTCATGGTAACTACACGCCACACACTACTGCCCTGCCTGATCCACCTCCCTCTCACCCCATCCACGTCACAGCCTCTCTCCCTCTCACCCCATCCACGTCACAGCCTCTCTCCCTCTCACGTCACAGCCTCTCTCCCTCTCACTCCTCTCACGTCACAGCCTCTCTCCCTCTCACGTCACAGCCTCTCTCCCTCTCACCCCTCTCACGTCACAGCCTCTCCCTCTCACCCCTCTCACGTCACAGCCTCTCTCCCTCTCACCCCTCTCACGTCACAGCCTCTCTCCCTCTCACGTCACAGCCTCTCCCTCTCACCCCTCTCACGTCACAGCCTCTCTCCCTCTCACGTCACAGCCCCTCTCCCTCTCACGTCACAGCCTCTCTCCCTCTCACCCCTCTCACGTCACAGCTTCTCTCCCTCTCACGTCACAGCCTCTCTCCCTCTCACCCCTCTCACGTCACAGCCTCTCTCCCTCTCACGTCACAGCCTCTCCCTCCCTCTCACGTCACAGCCTCTCTCCCTCTCACGTCACAGCCTCTCTCCCTCTCACGTCACAGCCTCTCTCCCTCTCACGTCACAGCCTCTCTCCCTCTCACGTCACAGCCCCCCCCCCCCAGTTCTCTCTCTCTCTCTCTCTCTCTCTCTCTCTCTCTCACTCTCTCTCTCTCGTCCAAAGTCTCTAACTAAACTCGACCAGGAAATCTGTAGCACTGTGGGTTAGGTTAGGTTAGCCTTTAAAAAAATCAGACAGTTCAGTATGGCTTCGTTTAATTAGGCATACAGAGAGTATATAAGTCTCTTAGAACCCGTATATAAGTCTCTTAGAACCCGTATATAAGTCTCTTAGAACCCGTATATAAGTCTCTCAGGCATAAGGGCACAGGACATTAAATCCCTTTGTAAGATATTCAATACTTTATAAGGTTCATTGTGTTCCGTCGTGAAACCAAAACAAAGACGACTCAAGACAAATGAGCATCGACTCTTTATTTCTGTATAAATTATAAGGTTTCTGATTATTTTTCTGGTGTTTATACTTTATTTATTTTTATTACCTTTTGTGCCGATTTAATGTAATAATTTAAAATGATAATTGTCTATATAAGAATTGAACTCAAGACATTAATTATAATAACTTAGAGAAATAAATAAACTAAATAAAACAAAGACAAAAACAAACACTAAAAGAATAAGAAGAAAAGCATTAAAATAAAAATAATGGTAATTTTGTTTATAGTAACTGAATTATTATTACCATGTTACGGCCGTCACCATTACCTTGTTACGGCCGTCACCATTACCTTGTTACGGTCGTCACCATTACCTTGTTACGGTCGTCACCATTACCATGTTACGGCCGTCACCATTACCTTGTTACGGCCGTCACCATTACCTTGTTACGGTCGTCACCATTACCTTGTTACGGTCGTCACCATTACCTTGTTACGGTCGTCACCATTACCTTGTTACGGTCGTCACCATTACCTTGTTACGGTCGTCACCATTACCTTGTTACGGTCGTCACCATTACCTTGGTACGGGTGCGGTTGGTTTAGCACCGTCTCGCCCCAGGTCAGGTCAAACATTAATATGACGTCACACAAGGTTAATTTAGCTAACACCGCCATTAAGCAAATTGTTTCTTGTTGAGAGCTGCAGCCATTTGTCTTTTGTCTTTACGGGGTAGTCAGTCATGTGTCTTTACGGGGTAGTCAGTCATGTGTCTTTACGGGGTAGTCAGCCATATGTCTTTACGGGGTAGTCAGCCATGTGTCTTTACGGGGTAGTCAGTCATATGTCTTTTTAAGGGGTGAATGTGTATGTGTCCGTGGTCATTATGTTCAGTGACTGTGTCGCGTCTGTCAGTCGTCATAAACTGTCATAAACAAATATTTCGAAAACGTAAAATAAAGGATGTCTATGTATAAGGTATATGTGTGTGCGTGTGTTAACCAGAGCTCTTACAGACGTACTGTATATTCCTCCCTTGTGAACATATTAAAACGTTCGTAATTTGTTGATTTTAAGTAGAAAAAAAAAGCCCCAAAACTACATCGAAATTACAGTGAGCAATTTTAATTAGAAACATTCTCTTAATACCGGACTAAATTTAGCCCACCAAGTCTTTCCTAACAATGTTCTATGTTAATTTGTGTCCACTAACTTGATGTTAAACTATGGAGAGAGAGAGAGAGAGAGAGAGAGAGAGAGAGAGAGTAGGACGAATAGGGGAGATGAAAAAAGAAAGGTGGAAAGAGTTGAGCGAAAGAGAGGGAAGGAGAGGAGGGAAGAAAGAAGAGTTGGAAGAGAAGGGAACGTGGGAGAAAGGGAAGAAGGGTGGGATGAAGGAAGTAAGAAAGGAGGGTTGGATAAAGGGAAGGAAGGAAGGAGGGGAGGGTGGAAGGGAAAGGTCAAAGAATCAAGACAGTCCCTGAGGCAAGACTGTAGTTGGTGTCCGGAAGAAGGTGGATGGGAGGCAAGGAGAGAAGAAGTAAATAAACAAAGATGAAAGAATATGATGAAGAGAGAGAGAGAGAGAGAGCCTCTGTCTGAAGCCATCGACAATATACTTCACTACTGGTCATTGCTTCCCCAGACTGATATGTTGACGGAGTTTTAAGTTCGGGGTACAAAGTTTTGATGGAGTTTTATGTTCGCGTCCAACGTGTTTTTTTATATATATATATAATTCTGATGTACAATTATTTTGAGGGAGTGTTTAATTTAACGTTCACTGTGTCGGGCGTTACCCTACATATACTGTATGTTGTGAAGTCAGTGTTCAGATATGTGTCTTGTTAGCGTCGGGTATATATGGTCGCTGTACAGTTTATTACAACTAGTTATGGGTGATGTTATTGACTTGTGTCCGGGTCTCGTTAGGTCATCTGGACTCTTGTTTTATTATAGTTTATATTCACGTTTTACTTGGTATTAACAGTGTTTTACGTCAGCGTTTCACCACTACAGGGGGGGTTCTCACTCAAAGGTCCTTCATTATGTTAGACTTACTCTGGTAATAAATATACTGTATAGAGTTATGGAAGACTAAGACTCGTGAACTGACCTTACCACCAGGAGGAGACTCAGTAAGGAGACTTATAGCTCTCCTAGGGACAACAGGTGTAGCATTTCACGGATCAATATGTTTGCGTCACAGCGTCTCCCTGAAGGATGCTCCTGGTTTACTATTTCCCGGAGGTAATTGTTGGCGTCTCATCAGCTGCAACCGTAGAGGGACAAGATTTTAGTTTGGTTCAATACTCAATAACTGTTTCTAAGACAATAACTTTTGGAATGGCTGTTATAACCTAAAGAAAGTAAACATCTACTGTAAGAATAAGAACAACAATAACAAGGTCTCATTTTCATAGAGCTTATATTTCGCGCCTCGACAGCCACTAGCGAGCCGTGACTAAACGACCGCTTCTAACAACCATATTACTCCTGTCTCGGTGCTTCACGGAGTGTTGGTCGTGTCACAAGACCTGCGGGAAGATACTCTGTGAAGAAGAGTAGAATCATCAGCGTAAGAATGGATAGAATTACTCGTAGTGTGAAGTAAACCATTGATAAAAAGAAGGAAGAGAGTTGGTGAAAGAACAGAACCCTGTGGGACGCCACTACTGGTGGAGAGATCGATCCCTCGACAACAACTGCCATGGATCGGTTCTCAAGGAAGCTAGAGATGAGAGAACAACATGGGGGAGAGACACCATGAGAGGGAAGATGAGAGAGTAAGTGTGGAGCCTCGTCTGTCTGTCTGAGTGTGGAGCCTCGTCTGTCTGTCTGAGTGTGGAGCCTCGTCTGTCTGTCTGAGTGTGGAGCCTCGTCTGTCTGTCTGAGTGTGGGGCCTCGTCTGTCTGTCTGAGTGTGGAGCCTCGTCTGTCTGTCTGAGTGTGGAGCCTCGTCTGTCTGTCTGAGTGTGGGGCCTCGTCTGTCTGTCTGAGTGTGGAGCCTCGTCTGTCTGTCTGAGTGTGGGGCCTCGTCTGTCTGTCTGAGTGTGGAGCCTCGTCTGTCTGTCTGAGTGTGGAGCCTCGTCTGTCTGTCTGAGTGTAGAGCCTCGTCTGTCTGTCTGAGTGTGGAGCCTCGTCTGTCTGTCTGAGTGTGGAGCCTCGTCTGTCTGTCTGAGTGTGGAGCCTCGTCTGTCTGTCTGAGTGTGGAGCCTCGTCTGTCTGTCTGAGTGTGGAGCCTCGTCTGTCTGTCTGAGTGTGGAGCCTCGTCTGTCTGTCTGAGTGTGGAGCCTCGTCTGTCTGTCTGAGTGTGGAGCCTCGTCTGTCTGTCTGAGTGTGGGGCCTCGTCTGTCTGTCTGAGTGTGGAGCCTCGTCTGTCTGTCTGAGTGTGGAGCCTCGTCTGTCTGTCTGAGTGTGGAGCCTCGTCTGTCTGTCTGAGTGTGGAGCCTCGTCTGTCTGTCTGAGTGTGGGGCCTCGTCTGTCTGTCTGAGTGTGGAGCCTCGTCTGTCTGTCTGTCTGAGTGTGAAGTTTTTCTGTCTCTGTCAATTTGTCTGTAAATCTGCAAATTAATGTCTGTCCGTCTGTCTCTGTATATAATCTGTATGTCTGTCTGTCTCTGTCTACCATATTAATATATTGACCGGTTGGTGTGTGTGTGTGTGTGTGTATGTATGTATAATTCACACACACACACACACACCTGGTTATCTCCCTGCTGCTCCATCATCCTGTCTGTCTGTCTGTTTGTCTGTCTGTCTGTCTGTGAGCCCGGAAGACAAGCACCACAAAATTGAACATTAGTCTAATTGCTTGTCCCAACACAACTACCTCGTTAAGGGCGGAGGCGGAGTAACCCACCACTAATATGTAACCACTTATAAAGGGGGTGAGGGTAAGGAGTGAGGGCAGGGAGTGAGGGCAGGGGGTGAGGTCAGGGGGTGAGGGTAGGGGGTGAGGGTAGGGGGTGAAGGTAGGGGGTGAGGTCAGGGGGTGAGGGTAGGGGGTGAGGGCAGGGAGTGAGGGTAGGGGGTGAGGGCAGGGAGTGAGGGCAGGGAGTGAGGGCAGGGGGTGAGGGTAGGGGGTGAGGGCAGGGAGTGAGGGCAGGGAGTGAGGGTAGGGGGTGAGGGCAGGGAGTGAGGGCAGGGAGTGAGGGTAGGGGGTGAGGGCAGGGAGTGAGGGCAGGGAGTGAGGGTAGGGGGTGAGGGCAGGGAGTGAGGGTAGGGGGTGAGGGCAGGGGGTGAGGGCAGGGAGTGAGGGTAGGGGGTGAGGGCAGGGAGTGAGGGTAGGGGGTGAGGGCAGGGGGTGAGGGCAGGGAGTGAGGGCAGGGAGTGAGGGCAGGGAGTGAGGGTAGGGGGTGAGGGTAGGGGGTGAGGGCAGGGAGTGAGGTCAGGGGGTGAGGGTAGGGGGTGAGGGTAGGGGGTGAGGGTAGGGGGTGAGGGCAGGGGGTGAGGGTAGGGAGTGAGGGCAGGGGGTGAGGGCAGGGAGTGAGGGTAGGGGGTGAGGGTAGGGGGTGAGGGTAGGGGGTGAGGGCAGGGGGTGAGGGCAGGGGGTGAGGGCAGGGAGTGAGGGTAGGGGGTGAGGGCAGGGAGTGAGGGCAGGGAGTGAGGGTAGGGGGTGAGGGCAGGGGGTGAGGGCAGGGAGTGAGGGTAGGGGGTGAGGGCAGGGGGTGAGGGCAGGGAGTGAGGGTAGGGGGTGAGGGCAGGGGGTGAGGGTAGGGGGTGAGGGCAGGGGGTGAGGGCAGGGAGTGAGGGTAGGGGGTGAGGGTAGGGGGTGAGGGCAGGGGGTGAGGGCAGTATGATTTCCTTTACGTCAGACGTCATTGGTAATAATAATAATAAAGATAATAATAATGCGAACACAATGATGACGATGATGGACACACACACACACACACACACACACACACACACACACATCTCAGGGGGCGAGACAGTGCTACACCCGAATCGTGACGTGCACCGAGAGACATTTCCCATATGGTGAGACTAGATTCTGACCTTTAACGGCTCCCATTTCTTTTAATTAGTCATAACAATGAGAAGCCCATAAACCCGGGGGAATACAATGTTAATCTCGGCCGACAGCGTTAATACAATCGTTATTCCTTATTTTGTGATGATATTTCCGTCTTTAATGACACTCACTTATCTTTAAGTCAAGATAATGCTACATCCAGTCACTCGGGGTAATACAGTGATAAACTCAGCCCTGAAGGAGATAAGAGCATCATTCATTCATAACTGTGATGGGATTTTCTACTTTAGCAACACCTGCTACTCTTGGCAATAATAGGGGCAAAAGAGTGATACACAACTGAGTCTCGGATGCAATTCCAGTACACATAGTCGAGTTCTCACCCTTACCGACACCCACTGAACTCTGGACAAACAAAATGCTATAACTTATTCATCCTGTGGCCATTAACAATACAAATGGGAAGTTAATGTTGATAAGGGCGTTATTGTCGCGTGTTGGTATGTGACTCTTGCCCTTAAAGACACACATGGAACGTCGGGTCAACACAGTGCTACACATCATCGGGAGGGGGGATACGAGGTAAGACAATGCTACCCGTGATAGGTAACTTAGATAAGATCTCTGAGAAAGTGTCTATAAACTTGTATTTTCGCCTCTAACAGCACATCAAATCCCCTCACCTCGGGGTCAAAAAAGTGCTATATTGAACCGTATTACGTATATAAGGGTGCAATTCACTTATGTACAAATTATATTTCCGCCCTAAATAACACACTTTGAATTCTGAGCCAAGACTGTGCTAAATCACCTGTCTTCGGGGCAATACAGAGATACACGTGAGAAACTGTAGCTTATAACGATATTCTCTTAGGCTGAAGCAAGAATTCTCACCCTTAGCAACATCCACTGAACTCTGGGTCAACACAGTGTCACACAGGCGTTACCTTAGGAGAAATACAGTAGTACACAAGTGACACCTGATAAGGGCGTCATTCTCGATGGTTGAAGTAAGTATTCTCACCCTTATAGCGACGTCTGGAGGTAATTTTCGAAGACTGAGTGAGAATTGATTTCCAATGGCACAACTACACGGCCAGTGAGGCATTAAAGTGAGAGAGAGAGAGAGAGAGAGAGAGAGAGAGAGAGAGAGAGAGAGAGAGAGAGTTCTTTATATGAGTCAATCAATAACACTAAAACTAATATTACTACTACTACAACTAATAATAATAATAATAATAATAATATTTTTTGATCGTGTTGCTTATTTATTATTTTACTTATTATTATCGTTTGTTGCATGTATAGTATTGTTTGTTTTTTATTTCCCATTGCTTGTTGCTTGTTCTCCACCGTTTGTTGCTTATTTTCTTGGGTTTGTTGCATTCTGTCTGTTCTTTAGCTTATGTTTGTTTATGTTTTATCACAAGTTGTTCCTTTTCTCGTGATTTGTATATTTTTTTTTAATATTTTGCTTAAATCCTAAACAATTCTGACTTCTGAGGGATCTGTCCACTGATTGGTCCCATATTATTGACAATGACGTGTCTGCCCACTGATTGGCCCATGAAAAATACCTCATCAAAGGAGTAGTACAATATTTTATTTTTTTTTTTATGCCTCACAAAATCTATCCATAAATGACATCACGTTGAGGGTAGGCGGAGCTAATAACGTGTCTCCTCACTGATTGGCTCATATTGTAAAGGGAAAACGGGTAAATGAAACGTTTCTGCACGCTGATTGGTTCGCGAGATAACGTCATCAATAGCAGTAATACCATCTATCTCTTAAGTGGATTTTCGAACGTTTTTTTTTAAGGAACTTTTCAATTAAATAAGAAATATGTCCGAGTTAAAATGGGATAAAATTGCACTGAGACTCGACCATATTGGTGTTGTGATGGTGTTGTAGTGGTGGTGGTGTTGTGATGGGGTTGTAGTGGTGGTGGTGTTGTGATGGTGTTGTAGTGGTGGTGGTGTTGTGATGATGGTGGTGTTGTGATGGTGTTGTAGTGGTGGTGGTGTTGTGATGGTGTTGGTGGTGATGGTGGTGTGTGATGGTGTTGTAGTGGTGGTGGTGTTGTGATGGTGTTGTAGTGATGGTGGTGTGTGATGGTGTTGTAGTGGTGGTGGTGTTGTGATGGTGTTGGTGGTGATGGTAGTGGTGAAGTTGGTGATTAGTGGTGTGGTACTGGTGTTGGTGGTAGTAGAGGTGGTGTGGTGGTGAGACGTAATAATACTGCGGTGATTGTGTGGTGGTGATAGTGGTACACCACCTCCACCAACACAACATCACCTCCACCACCACACCTCCACCACCAGCACACCTCCACCACCACCACACCTCCACCACCACCACCTCCACTACCACCACCACAGTGTAGGCAAAAAGGTCAGTTATAAATAGGGAGGAAGCAGCCGTGATTAACTAAGTTTATTTTGGGGTAAATAAGCAAGTAAGTAAATAAGTAATTAAGTAAGCAAAGAAATAAGTAACTCTGAGTGAGTGAGGGTAAGTGAAATAATGAAGAGGAAACCAAGAGCTTCAACTACTACTACTTTGCTGTCACCCGGCATCGAGTATGACGATCATCCAGCTATGATACAATGATATGAGTTATTAGGGATGTCACCTTCGTTGGTGAGCTGAGGTGACTAGAGAGGCTGCTACGGGACCGGCAGGTCCGTCCACAGGTCTTGCACGTGTGGTGGGCTACATCTAGTGCGGGAGGGGCGGCGGCAGCGTCTTTCCGGCTCTGAAGCTTGTCTGACTGGGTATGCAGTCGGGTTAAATAGAAAATATTGACCACCCACACATATAATAATAATAATGATAATAATAATATAATGGTTGTCCTTCGTGTACGAAGATGGCCGGCCCTAGGGTCACCCAGGGTGAATTTGTTTAAGCCTTAGCAGCTGTCACCAACACAATACCCGCCCCCTAACCTGGCGAGCTGTATGGCCGGACAATTCTCCAACTGCACTGGCTAATCATTACCCCGGAACACGACCCAGGTT